>CAJOBZ010000014.1:4377500-4620000 GCA_905332375.1 Pieris macdunnoughi | reverse complement strand
TGTCGTACTCCTCAAGGCACAATATACAATTTTCACGCGCGATGTAGAAATTTTACAAAACTCGTTATAAAAATCGTTCGTAACAAATAATTCCACCTCGGCTCCATTTATGATAATCAGTTATTTTTATAAAATGAATCAGAGATTTTTAAAACAGACCTTCATATGAGTTGTAGCGAATCTCGAAGGGGACACAGATTTATGTCCGTAATCAGATGCGGGGACCGCTGACATTGGGGTTTTATTGGTCTAAATCAATATTAGCTGAGGTTACAATGTCGCTTACATTTGCTTCAATTTCATTTTCTAAAGTAACCTCTATTACTTTGAATAAGATTGTTTTTGAACTAATACTTTTTTTACATTGGTACGATATTTACATTTTTATTAGAGGATTGTTTTATTTTTCTATTATTTACTTAGAAAAAATTTTCTTTGTCTTAAGGCTGCTGCAAATCCCCAATTAAATAGATATTAAATATTATATTCTTATCACTCTCGTAAGTAATTACGATAACAATGTAAGGCGGTACATGTTTATTATGTGATTTTCTACAATAATAATTACTTAATTTAATTTAGTAATTTAATAGTATTAAAATATATAGCAGTGAAAATATTTTGTCTGTTTTCATCATGTATTATATCATCATTACATTTTGTTCGTCACTATAATGCTTTAACCACTAAGCTCGGAGTCAGTTTTTTATTCCTTCTTCAAGAATATCAGGTTTTAAGAGAAATGAGTGTAAAAATAAGGACTTTTACCCTTCTTGTGATTTAACAATGTACTTATGCTACTTTTATGACAAAACATGTCTTTCAATGTCTCAAATCGTTTAAGCTAGTAATATGTGTAAAATAACACATTTTTGTCTTCATTAAGATACATTATTATATAATTAAATTCAATGTTCACGCTAGTACTTTTACCTCAGAGAACATTAATTCATCTGTATGCAAACGAGACACAAGGGAAAACGATTTTGTTCTTATTTGTAGAATTATTCCCTCGGCCCTGTAATTAATCGTTATATAGTTGTCATAATATGTATTTTATTTCAACCTTTTGAATAAATATGTTAAGTTGTTTTGGATTAAAAGGTCCGCTTGTTGGCCTTTGGTTTCAATTCGTATTTTGATTCCGTTTGTGTAAAACTTTTATTAGTATACATCGATTGGCAAATTTTCGACTTTACCAATTACTTTACGATTTTAACGTATTATAATGATAAAGGTGGAACTAGTTGGGTATGTCAAAAACAGCTGTCAGCATTATATGTTATATGTTAAATGTAGGGTAATTTAATACGCGACTTTATTAATTGTACAAGAGATTAAACACTATGTATACACATTATATATTCGCAAAACCTTTTTCAGCTAACCGAGACGCCAAGCTACGCACTAATCTTTTGTGTTTTAGTTAACACACAGATGTATTGTTAAAATATTTCGGTTATTATGGCACAAATTATCAAGAAAGAAACAAATAAAAAGACCTATAGCGCCAAAAAAAATCGTCTTTCTTTTTTACAAAAACTATATTAGACTAACAAAAATTAATAGATAAGTAAGCCCGTAGTTTTAAGGGTGAAGCTTGATATTGCTCTAAAGGTATTTTAAAGATATGAAATATGTCAGATCATACTGCGAGCGGGTCTTCAGGGACTGTCGACTTCAGACGTGCTACGTGCAGTCAGCCGCCTACCCTGGGGTATATCCTAGGAATCTGCACTGCAGGTAATAAATAGGTTATCTATAAAGATATTTATTGTAATATAAGCCCCATATGACCTATGATTCATTATTTTTCCTTGTATGGAAGTAGGTGATCTGTCTTGTTGACAGGTAGGTGATTTTGGGTCTGAGACGTGCCTATTTCTCTTAGAGACTCAAATCACTAAAAATGTAATTTATGGGACTTAAAGATTATATGTTCTTTGCAAGCATGCGTGCATTAAAAGTCGTATGTAGACACTACCCGTAACCAAGCCGCGGGTTTTTTCTGTTTTATTTATATGTCAATAGTAGTATTCGTTATCGTTCTTTTATCATCCCGTACAGATAATTCTTTTTATGGGAATATACCCTGGTAAATTATTAAACATATTGTGATCATCTATATACATAAAAATGTTATGTTGGTTTGTATACGCTTTAAAAACTCAAAAAGTCCTGCACCGATCGAGCTGAAATCATTTCTCAACCATCTAATCATAATTTGACACAGCGAAGCGTGGCAGGGTACAGCTAGTTCTTTATACTTTTTAAAATGTTCCAGTTCCAGTAAAGATCTTTAGCTTACTAATATTATATCTTTCTAGATACCACTTAAACACGAGACTGCCTTACATAAAGTTATATATAGAGAATGAGGAGTTCAACATAGATGGTCAGAGATGCGAGAATATAATGACCTGTCCCATGAGGCCTATAACCTCAGGTAAGTCACTGCATTGAGATCCTTAAGGCTAAACATCAAGAGGTGACTTCAAGTAATCTTCTTATGTCTTGCTAATCGGCTTATAAAGTTATACTACAACAAAGCACCGCTTTATGTGTGCATCTCGTTACTTTGTGGTTACGATAGCATGTATGTTTCGAAATCTGTAATATAATGTTGACTGATTTTTGATGTCATAAAAAAAAAACTATTTTCTCCTATAAACTTTACGTTATGGGTTCAGGTTTTCGGGCCCCGTAGGCTTTCATAGATTTGAAATGATCTGTCTCTGAGTAAATACAATTTCTGTGTCGTTATTAAAACTCATAAATTCTAGGTTCGATTCGGAATCGAATAATTTGCATTACTGACCTAAATTATTATTATACATGAAAAGTAAAATACGCGGAAAATGGTAGGTTCTGGATTTTCTTTATATGATAGGGGGGCAAATGAGCAGCCACGGTACGGAGGTACAGTGCAGCCATAAAAGGAAGCAAATCTTTAAGGATATGCTTTTTGTTTTTAATATACAAACACACAATATACAATAATTAAAGCTATAGACACACTTATTACTCTTAATACGACGGCTTATTGGTCTAGTGGTTAGTACCCCTGACTGCGAATCCATGGGTCCCGGGTTCGATCCCCGGCTGAGACAAGACATCGATGTGATGAGCATTTGGTGTTGTGCTTAGGTCTTGGGTGTTTAAATATGTATTTATATGTCTATCTATCTATAATATGTATGTATATCCGTTGCCTAGTACCCATAACACAAGTTTCACCAGCTTAACATGGGACTAGGTCAATTGGTGTGAATTGTCCAATAAAAAAATAATACACCTTATACATTTTTGATACATCTAAAATCTGTCAATATTACTCAAACAATAAAACTCAACAATAGTGAACTGCACAATACACAATAGTCGTGGCTTTGCGCAGACATTGTTAAGAAAATGAAATAAAAGACTCAAAGCAAAGCGAATGTAATTCCAAATCACACGGAGCCTGACAACGCATATACTGTTAATATATATACAAAGGCTGTTTCAAGTTGAAAACAATCAATATGGACGGGATGCCAATAAAACTGAATATTCGTATTTTTGGTACAAAGTTGACTGACAGCCAAATATTGCAATTTAATGTTATTGTATTTCTTTAACAGTGTCAATATTAAAGTTCCATATATATTCCATGTGTAATGAAAATTTCACGTAATGATGTTTTTCGCAACTAAAAAACATTATATATATTTTTATTTCATTATATAGATTAAATAATATAATCTATATACTATAAAACCTAAATATAACAGCCAAATATACAGTATTTACAATTTTCTTCACCTTAATAGAATATAAATCATTAAAAATTAATAAAAATAATATTTTATTTTTATTACGGGCGCGCCGTTTCACATTAAGATTTTTTCATAAATTTTACCGCACAGCACAGTACAGCAAGGAAAGGCTGCCAATATCATTATAAAAAAGACTATTTTAATTATCTGCGTTACGTTATGTTAAACATGTTCCTATTAAACTTTTCCCTTACAAACAACATAAATCACAATATTTTTAACAATGAAAATTCGAATAAAATACAATAAGATTTGAAACATCTTAACGAGACAAAGTTTTGACACCGGGACGTAATATCTGTGAAACTTTTCAGAAAATACGGGGATTTCGTGTCCATTATTGGATCTTCGTTATTTATTAATGTAATAAATTACCTCACCTTACGATATAAAAATTATGGATACTTTAGAGGCCTACCTTGGGGGTAAGGGCTATTCCATTCGTTACGCCAGAACAACCTGGTGTAATAATGCGATGGATTTTATGGCAGTTTATCTGAGATTTTAAGAGATATTTTAGTGGGGTAGGCTTAAAATATGGTTGTGATTATTTTTAAAGTTACAAGTAAAAACAACGCGCACTCGGTTCGTTTAACCCAATTATTTTTACAGATGGCTGATTATTTATTTTAATTACCTTTTTCTTGTTTATTACGTTTTTTCTTATCGAATGAACATATTTTGTTAGTTTTGGCAATCCATTGGTTCACACCAGGAAGCAAGATTCGAACTCACTAAGGGTGTACTTACCTATTCGTAGACTAGCACAGCTGTGGTATGAGATTGACAATTATTATATTAAAAGATTTGTAAATATTTCTTAATTGGTTAACATAGTCATTTTTAAATACACAAATATTCATAACCTACATAGTATGCGGTTCAAATATAAGAACTTTGATTTTGTTCCCTTTGGAGTAGAGACTCTTGGGCCGTGGGGTACAAGTGCACAGTAGCCAATTAAACATTTAAGTTTGCGCCTAGTATATAGCACCGGTGACCCCAGAGCTGGTGCTTTCCTCGCTCAACGGATACGTATCGCAATACAGCGCGGAAATGCTGCCACAGGGACCAAACTTTTTAAATTTGTTTCAATTTTTAATAATAATTAATGTTTTTAAATTTTATTTCAGACATAAAACTTCTTTAACAAATAGAAACGCGAATTTATTACACTATTTACTTAAATCGAAATTTTAAATGTTTTGCACCCTCGCTGTCTACTTTGGCTGAAATTCTTTTGTACCCCCGACTTATGTTAATGACATTGGCGCTTATATCCGTTACTGAATATTTTATAATAATAGTAATAGTATCTAGTAATGTAGTAATAATAAATTGTTTATTGTCCAGGTTCGGAAAACTGTCCATATGATTACATAAGGATTTATGACGGAAAAGACGAGTCAGCTTCTGTGATCGGTACTTTCTGCGGTATGGGCAAGTTCCCGTACTCCATCATTGGGACATCACAAGACCTATTTGTGGAGTTCGTTAGTTCACCAGCAGGTAATAGATACTATAAACGTTAGCTCTTTTAACAACCTACCTAGTACTATCGAAAGTTTGTATTCACGGAATGTGTTAACAAGGCAAGCGGTGAATTGTCAATACACGGAATTTTTTTTAGATATTAAGTGTAACAAGGTGCGCTTACACGGGCAACAAAATTTTCTTCAATTCCAGTCAATACTCGTCAATTATGACGTCACGACTCATTTACGGCAACGGAAGCATCAATACTGCGCAATACAATATTGAGCGATATGGCGCAACTTCATCAACTAGGCAATACTGTCATACACGAGCATTTCAGTTTTCGCTCGCTATGGACGACATTGTTCTTGCTCCGGCGGCTTGTAGCGCTTTTTTTATCATTAATCAAAAACAAAAAAAAAAAAACAAAAAAAAAAAAAAAGCGTATCTGGGTGCGATAGTTTTTGTCAAAATTTTCATTATGTAAAGATCATATATTATTCAAAAACTTTACTAGAATGTCACGAACAGACTTTGAATTACTTTTGAATAAAGTAATTAGAAATTATTATTATTTAGACCTCTCTCGCGGAAGCAAGACGGCAAGCCGCAAAACAAACAAGTGCGTGCATGAGACTATACAAAATTGATAGGAATTTCCAAGTCCATTGATATTCGTCCAATTCGTATCTGCGACATTGAGCGATATGAAATACCTGGAGCAATTAGAAGCAATATCGCCGAAATAATTTATTGCAATTTTTGAATTTATTGAAATTGCTCCCATTAATTGCTCCAGACGGGCCTTTTCGGGCGCCCGACAAATTTTCCCCCCCGCGAGCCCCCCCCCCTGCTCAGACGGTTACTGTTAGTGTCATGTACATGAGTAATTGTGTCCTTTGTTAATGTGAATAAACCTTTATTAAGTAAGATTCAGGCAAACGTCCTATTTAAGTAGATACAATCAAAAGGGTGCTTTGTGATTTATATTGCTGTTTTTTTTTCACAGAGGGGTTTTTTTCGGGGAGTGAATTCCGGAAGTTGAGAAAGATTTTTTGCTAAATTTAAAAAAAAAAAAATTTATCCAACTGTCAAGTGCATATGATTGAATTAAGTTATTTTATTAAAAATATACAGGTAGTGATAATAAAATAATAAAAATTATTTAACGCATTTTAAAGAGGAATACCGTAAATAAGACATCACCATAATAATTATATATCTTAATTAATTAAGAAAAAAACTTAATTTCTGATTAATTAAACACTGATTTAAACATAGGCTTTAGACTGTTTTGAATTCCAATTGGATATATGGTGAATTTATTACAATTTTGACTGAATGGTCTATCTTCATTCTTCAATAATAATAGAATCAGATTTCTATATCTGCTTCTTCATTATTTATTTTTCTTGAAAGGCAAGTAGGTGACCAGCCTTCTGTGCCTGACACGTCGATTTTTCGGTCTAAGGCATGACAGTTGCCTCAATTTGTTTTGAATTTGTTGAATGTGCAAAAGAAAAATCGATTTGTACTCAACTGTGATTTGAACGCATGATCGCTGGATTTAGAGGCGCTCAAATCAAACCGCTTTATTTATATACACACATCCTAGCTGATCCGGCAAACGTCGTTTTGCCATGTTTATCATTTATAATAAAAAATAGGGGTTGATCGTAGAGGGGTGAAAATAAGTGATGTGTATTTTTAATGTTGTATCATAAAAAAATAAAAATTTATCTAAAAATTAAAAAAAAATTAGGGGGAGGGACTACCCTTAACATTTAGGGGGATGAAAAATAGATGTTGTCCGATTCTCAGTTATACACACAACATTACATGAGAATCGGTCAAGCCGTTTTGGAGGAGTTTAACCACCAACACGAGAATTTTATATACACACATATATTAAGAAACAACTTTTTATACATATTCAATCATATTAGTTTATCCATCGGAGACTGGGGCAGGGATAAGTTTGAAGATCGAATGAAACTTTACTCATCACGTCCACAACGATCTAGAAAGTTAATTTTAACTTGGTTTCAGTACTATTTTATTAGTTCAAAGTGATTATATAGTTTACGATTGTTATATGAAGGCTTCAAGTATACACCTAGACTCAGTTTAGGTCAGTTAAAATCTTGCTTAAAATTTTATAAGATAACTTTTACTATATTAAATACTTGATACTTGAATCGTACTCGATAGATTTTTCTGAGACACAATAATTTTAAATCTATATATACATAAGAAAAATGGTCTTCGTTTGAGGCTCCTTCACGACAACAGTATTTTTTTACACATATTACCCACATAGTGTCTATGCTTGAAAAACGAAATGCATTTTCGAACAATAATAAGTTTTATGTACCATTATTTTTGAAAGCTTTGCTTACTTTTGCTGACAAGAGGGGGGGATGAATTGCAGTATATCTGCTTACGTAATACTTGAACGGCCCTCTCACGTCTTATTTTCTGTAAAATATCTTCCACATTTGTAAGCTTGTATGTAAAAAAACAGCAGTAAAATGTCAATCGTGTGTTTTCTATAAAGATTCTAACAATCTTAATTTCAATTATAAGTTACCGTAAAAACTTTTGAAACACACGCCAAACTCACAATAATTTAAGTATACATATTAAAAATATTTGAAAGCAAATTAATACGATAATATTAGTAAATTTGCACGTACCAAAAAATACGTATTGTAATCACTGTAAATTACGTTGTATTGGGTCGAACAACATTGAACACAATCTTATCTTAGGTCCCTTATTGAACACTGGCTTCCATTTCAACGTGGGGAACTGGCCAGGTCACGTGGAAGCCCCAGGATCGAAAATCGGAAACTGTGACTGGCTCCTGACAGCGGAGTCCCTGAAGAGATCTGGCGACACGGAAGGGATATTTCTCTCCGTGGCCCACTGGTATCCTCCCCATACATCCTGCACGTATCTGATGCAAGGTTTCCCCGGACAAGTGGTTAGGCTCTATTTCCCAAGGTTAGTCCTTAATAGAGTAATAAACATTCAAAATAAGTAGGTAATTTAGATTCTTTGTTGAAAATTGTATATACTTTGGCATAATAAGGAAGCTTTACTATACCAAATCGGTGTAGTAGAAATGATCATTGCTACTAAGATCTTTACTTCTTTACACCATAGAATTTCAGTCCCCAAACCTCAGAATATTAACTATGTAACGTGTAGACAATAAGTAGGTTATTGTTTATTCGTAATCATAACAAGCAATTATACAGTATAGTAGATATAGTATATAGTTTTTTTTATTTAGATTATTTGTTGATATTTTAATTCTCTATGTATCTTATAAATATAAATACATTGCTTAGAGGAGGAATAGATATAAAGCCACCGACTTGACAAAGTAAAACCTTAATATTAGCTTTTCGCATATCAGGTGACTCCTAACAAAATCATGTTAAATGGGTTTTTTTGTATTCGATTAAAACTAGTTTTGCTACGCTATAAAGGCAATACATTTATATACAAAAATATTAAAATTTTACACAATTAACAAGTATATTAATAAATACATCTTGCCTTCCTTTCCAGGATCTTTAAATTGTTTACTGTCATGGTAAATATACTGAGATTTGAATGAACTATTACGAATATATTTCTCACCTAAAATATGCTTTTAAGGCCCTTTTCATTGGCATTTATTTATAGTTTCCATTTGTAGGTAGTATTATGATTAAGCCATCAATTCTTATCGAGCATCAATAGTACTAATGCCTTTGATAAAGATAATACGGAAAAGTAGGCCTCCCTGAAGTAGGCTGTATGAAAGAGTAATAGGTATCATTCAGACTTCCAATGCGAGATATTTATTTGACATAGATTTCCTTTTTATATTGCTTTATGTATGAAAGTGGCAGCTATTCAGATGTAAAATGCGGCTGATATTATTTTATCACGTGTTATTCTATTTCTGTCAATTATACAATTTAAAAAAATAACTAAAATTACACAAATACACGTAAACAGCTATTGTCCTGTCGTTACTCTACGTGAGGCAAAACTTAGCGGTTAAAGATTGTATATACAATTGTACATCCAATTTGAAGTTACTGTGCAGTTTCAAATTCTAGGTATGTAGGTAATTCTTCATTCCTTTGACCATATCTCACTATGTTTTTTAGCTTTCGGATTAACCGCATAGAATCACCAATAGTTCCATGGACGGGTGACTGTGGGGAGTCCCTGACTCTGTATGATGCAGCTCGTCCTGACGATGCGAAAATCATTAAGACCTTTTGCGACACCTTTAGTAGACCAATGGAGAAGCATGACTTTGTGTCTACTGGAAATGCTATGTTTGTCAGATTTGAGAGCAAGACTGGTAGTTACAGTGGGTAAGCTGTTTTCCTTTTTTAAGCTGTGAATAATACATAGAAATATATTCGAACTACTATACAATCAGCCCACCAATTCCTTTTTAATCGACTTCAAAAAGGAGGTTATTAGTTGGACCTGTTTGTTGGTCATTTTGTTGGAAATAATAATTGAGTATGATAATATATCTAGGACACGAGTGCTTTATTAGGTGTATATGTCTGTCCACAAATTTTTCGGAAACTTTAGGACAAAAGATGATAGTTTTTTTTATTTAAATCATAGATATATAAGAATATTCCAACGTAGGGAAGTGATTTAAAGTCGCTTTTTTATTTTTCTAGATTACTTTTATACACTATTTTTACAATATTTTTTTGGGATTTATATATTCAGCCATCGATGCTATACAGAAATAGAACAAACCTTGAATCACTATTATATATTTATAAATTTAATAAACAGTGTGAGCAGTGTTGGCCTAGTGGCTTCAGCGTGCGACTCTCAACCCTGAGGTCGTAGGTTCGATCCTCGGTACTTTCTTTCTTCATTAACGATGAAGGAAAACATCGTGAGGAAACTGGCTTGCCTTAAACCCAAAAAGTCGACGGCGTGCGTCAGATCATGAAACAGATACAGAAATCTCAGACCTAAAACGGTTGCGCCACTGATTTATTTATTTTAAATTTAATAAAGACTTTATTTAAAAGTTAGCTGACATGAACAGCCTTGGGTCAACTACTTTCTCGAAAGACATACTAATGTATAGTACTAGATATCAATTCCTATATGCTCGCCTTCTCCAAAGTTCGTGAACTGATCGCATTCTCACGTTTTTGAAGCTCGAAGGGACCGAAAATAATGGGCCTCCCCATTAGTTTCCCAACGACTACCCACGCCAATCAATACCGAATGGGCTAATAATAACGCTCTAATCATCTAATCGAGGTCCATTACAATTTTGGCTTTGTTATAGGCCAATATTTCCCGTTCCTGACACGCAATCTTCTTCGATTATTACTCTCAGTCTAATAAATCATATAGGTATTATACTAGTCAATCACGGCTATACACTAAATTGCCACAGTAAAACTTCGCCTTTAATATTGTGTTTAGGATATAATAGTTTTAATACTTATACCATACATAACACCCAGGTCGTCCCTCTACTACTGGGCTCACTATGACTTCTTCAACAACACACGCTTCGGTGAGCCAGTAAGCGGAACTGCATGTGACGAGGTCATTGCCTCCTGGAAGCAACGAGCTGGCAGACTCCGTTCACCACTCAACACCTTAGTTTACAAACAGGCTCCACCGGGTGAAGACGTCCATTGTTTGTACAGATTTGTCACAGACAAGAGAATCTATGCTAGAGTTATTGTGACTATATTAAGCGTGAATTTTAAGGTAAGGAATTCCAATAACCGATAACTTAGACACGCCTAATTTTTGAAGTGAAACTTCTTTAGGCGCGTGAGGGTAAATTTTTTACGGATGAAAGGCAATAATAATAATATTAGCGTCACGAAGATGTGCAGCGTTTTTGTCGGAGAATAGGGAGAGAGAGATTGAGACCGATTGAGACCGATTGAGAGAGAGTGAGATAGAGCGAACGCCGCATCACGCACAGTGCTATGGAGCGAGAGGTGGTAGAGGTGGGAGAGAGAAAAGTAAGAAAGATTGAGAGAGAGAGTAAGTGAGATTGAGAAAAAATACACGCCATTGGTTGATGTATTCGTTTAGTACTTACATATTAGATCTTTAGATGGCAATTCTGTCGCATAACATCTTGTGCAGTAAACGCAGATTTTATTTATTTATATTATCATTAGCACGTATACAGTGTGTTATTAATTTACAAAGAAGTTTCACTTCTGACATGTGTACTTTGTGCGCACACATTTTTTTTTAATTTTCTTTAATATGCTAAAATATATTATTATGTATGTTTGTATGTTTTTGTATGAAATATATAATTTTTATCTATCTAAGCCGTAGGATCAATCAACGTTAAGATAATATTTGAAGCTAACCTTCCGAAGGTAAAAGTATTCTTGTACTGCCGTATACTCTAAATCGGTCATGAACTATAAAAACATTAAATTTTGCCCTGGCAAAGTTTTTCATATAATTAACACAATTTAATGGACAAGAATACAATATAGAATAAATAATTGTGAAATACGTCATTGCAAGATTAATATATATAATTTCTGAATAAATAATTTAAACATATTTTAGTATATTTGGAAGTAACAAAAGCAAATATTCATAATTTGCCATTTAAAATATCGTCGAATAATATCGAAAACAAAATAAAATCATAACAGTCGGGAAATTTATGCACGATAATCAGGCATTCCTCATTATCATAGCGTTATTTTGTATTAATTTGTGTTTATATCAATGAATAATTGACATAAATTATACAGTTTTAAAATAAAATGTAATAAAAGACAGCTGATTCAGTATTTTACGATCATTAAGTGATAGTGACGTGCTTTCATTTGAAACACTAAATTTATTTAAAGTAGTTCATTACATTACTACATAATTAACAATATATAAAGATTGCTCACTTGGCTTAAGGGAGCGTAGTGCAGTGACCGCTTTAGCCCATGAAACCTTTGATGAACTTATTTAACCTTTACTAAAGGACTTAAGCAATCTTTAATTCTTAAAAAGTTCAATAACCACTATAAGGTGTTTTAAAATACACATACATCATCTGTTCGCAAAACTTAAAAACAAATGCTTAAAAGCCGGCAACACCTACCTTAGCGTCCAGACATTGCATCAGCGGTAATTAGCACGCCTAAAGGTGATATCAGACGGTTCACTCGAATGATTGTTCACTCCTAATGCGGCACTTTTTCCATTCTATGTTCACACGGCTTAGACGAAATGATACAGAAATGAACATTCATTTTGTTCTTTCTTTAAATATGTATCGATGAAGTCGTACGTCTTGGAATTAGTTATTGGATCATTTTCAAAGAGTTGACAAAAAGGAGCAGAAAGTCGACGTGTGGGTAGACGATGGATTGAAAGAAATTTATAGGAGTCCAAAAGCATTGTTGAGGGAACTAGCCGTTGAAGATCCTGATCCATTTTAAACCATTCGAGATTTATAAAAGCTAAATTTGAAGGACTGTTAAAGAAAGTTATAACTTCGTGACAACGTATGTCCGTCGGCTACAGGACTCGAAACAAAAGGGCGATCGAATGACGTTCTCTCAGGGTCAGACCGTTGATTTCTCGTTCATTGGAGTGGGAATGAAAGATACGAGCCATCCAAACTGTTGGATCGGTTCACTAATGAATTCATTCGGCACTGTGTTTCATTTTTTTTCAGACCATTTCATTTCGAGTGAAATGTACCGAATGAAAGGTGAAAATGAACAAAAATGAACCGTCTGATATCACCTTAACGGCACGTTTGCCCTCTACTTAAAAAAATTACACTGTCTAAAGCTTGAACAGAATGAATGATAAGAGAGCATTTTCAATTTATTATAGCTAAGGGCCTACTAAAAAATTACTAACACCTACAGGGGGAGGGGGATCTTGATTTCTTTTTTTGGTGATTACGTCTACTGTAATTTTATACACATTTGACCCACACGTCTTTGCTAATTAAGAATTTTCGAGATCCTACAAAAAATTAATATTCTTATCACTGTTATCATTTTGGGCTTGGCCTACTTTTCCTGATAAGAGGGGGGGGGGAATAAATTGCAGTAAATCTGCTTACGTAATACTTGAACGGTCCCTAAATGCACTTAACAAGGCATTTTGTAACATAATATCCACTATGTGGGTTTCGCTTGCAATAGGATATCAGCTATATTGAAGGAAAATGTATACCACTATTTAGCTCCGAAGGCGTAGATACAACAATGAATACTATACAAATTATATATAATATTGTACCTTTTTTGACATAAATTACACCTATTACATGTAATACTATAACTAGTGTTATTAACGGCGACCAAGGAGGTTTTTTTTATTAAATTATAATTCTCATACATATATTAACTTTGTATTGTCTTTGATTGACATAACCTTTAAAGATACCGGATTAAAGTTATGTATTATTATAAATTTATAATTATTTAACATAATTTTAAATTTATCCGACGTTTCGCGTGCTTTACAGCGTGCGTGGTCACGGTCACTTTAATCCGGTTAAAAAGTTTTTTCTTTATATATTAACTTTATTAAGTTTTTAGGTAGAAAATACTTATATTTTTATTCGTATGAATATATTATATATCTAAGCGTCTAATATATATTAAAACTCATAAACATCTGTTCAACGTTTCATAAACGCCTACAAAAAACACGAAACCAAATCCATAATATAAGTAATAAATCTCATAGATATATATAATGTTCACAGTAAACAATTGTCTTTGGTTCTACGATATTTATATCAAATTGAATAAATATATTTAAGACAGTTATATGGTTCAACATCAATTCATTTAATCAATAGGTATTTCGTTAAAATTTTATTTTTCGATACGATTCATTCATTTGCAGCTCTCGATTTTCAATAAATAAGTATGCTTTCATTGAGTTTTAAACCTGAATTTATTGGACTTGAATTAATATTTTGATGTGTTGCTCTGATTTCGCTGGAAACAGAGAGATATCAGTAAACAAATCGCATACAAGTTTCACAAAAGCAACGATATAAATATGTTATGTTATATGTATATGTTTTATAAATGTTAAATAATTTTATAAAATCTTCATTGCAGGAACATCCTTACACCCCCGTTTCGTGTCAGAATTGTTACGAAGACAGAGCTGACAAGTTAATCATCTGGGAACCATTCCCCACCGGCAGAGCTGCCAACCTTTCACTCGGAATGACGACAACACCCCTTCCCCTACACTTGGCTGTCCAACGCTCCATCGGCTCATGTTTGTGCGCGAAACACGCAAACACTGTGACCCGTTCCAGGCCGTATAGGGTTGTGTCTTCTGGGGAATCGCTGAACTTACAATTGATCGTTGACAATGCGCATGCTGCCGCTTCCTATTTTAAAAATCCTTCTCCTCTCTTCGAAGCCAGATATGAGTTTGTTCACGGACCCCTCTGTGGACCAGCGGTATTAGCTGCTGCCTCAGATGGCGAAATCGTGTACCCACATCTGGAAGCATTGGGCTATACGGAACCACCAAAGAGGATCCAATGTATTTGGGATCTTGAAATTGAGGAAAAAAGGGATATTTGGTTACATTTCGACAGCATCAAATTCGCGTCTCGACACTGCGATGATGGAAACATACAGATATATCTACCTGGAAGAGTAGAACCCTACCTATCAGTTTGTGGAGAAAACGTTTCGTTAGCTCGCGAACTACCAATACTTTCGGCTGGTGAACTTGGTTTCGAATCTTTAGACGATCCTCTGGTTATGGAAAAAGAGAAGACAAGGTCTATCCGAATCGTATTTATTGGAAGTGCATCACCAGCGCGTGCAGCTTTCAAAATTGCTTGGACTGGTTTGTACCATTTACCAAAAAACTCCGACGGGACACTAATGACATCGCGTTTGACTGATAGCGGTTCATATGCACCTGACGGACACAATTGTGATTTCATATGTCCGGGAGAAGAAGCACTGTGTATTCCTGCTAGATTGATTTGTAATGGAGTCGTGAATTGCCCAAATGTAACCAGTGGTGAGAGAAGGTATTGGACGGCTGAAGAAAAACGAGCGAGAGAAGCTTATTCAGAAGATAGCTTGCGCAGACTTGGGTATTTGGATGCATTGACTGGAGAACTGGGCAAGCTACATGATGAAGCTCCAGAACTATGCACAGGAGCTCATATGGCTGGGAGCGGAGATTGGATGGCACCTGTATTAGGAGCAGCACTAGCAATCGCGATTAGCGTTTGTGCTCTTGGAGCTGCTTGGCGACTCTGCTGCCGCAAGCGCTCCCCAGACGAGGAGTCCTTGGATTACTGACATGCGGCTCGCGGTGCGCACGCACCGCCCACGTTGCATTCTCGTTCAGCATCCAGAGACCTACCCTTGGACTGGAGCTTACATTGACAGACGCTATATTGAGTGCCGAAATCTCTTGTTGATTATTAATATATCATAAACACAAACTGTTGGTCTGTGTATGTAATTTTAAATTTATTGCTTTATTTTGTCAGTAATACAAAAATTATCTTACAAATACTTAGTTAATACGCACATTGTGGCATACTCTATTGTACCGTAAATAGAGATTTTCTATATTTATGTACTATGTATGACTATGGCACTCAAAACATGTAATTAGTGTATATACCTTCTAGATATCCTGATATTGAACGCTTTGAACATCATCAGATGTGCGCACTTGAGTGCTTTCACTAGCCTTTTGTAAGGGCTTTTCATATTTTTACTTTGATGATCAATCAAAAAGCTTACTAAGTGAACTCCTGGCTTGTTGGCCTGGCTTTTGAAGGCACTCTAGTGTTCGCAAACTTATAGGTAAGGCTAAAGTGATAGTAGTTAGTGACGTGCTTATTTAAGTAAGAATCTTACTGGGGTTTAATTTTTTCTCCGTCAAAACAATTACGATTGATTTTGAATTCCATACATCAAAATATTAAAGTATGTTAAAAACGTTCTGACCGATGTGATTATTTTACTTATTTTAATGAGCAAAACAGTAGGCAAAAACAAATCAGTATTTATTAAGCAAACATTCATATGCAAATGTTATAAGTAATAACATCAAGCGATTTTGAAAATGGAACTCCCAATTATGAATCATTTTGTTATGAGTACTTTCAGAGGATTCAACAAAAGTTTTGTTTCTAACTACGGTTTTTAACTGTTATGATGTAAATATTCATAATATTAAGGTGTAGTTAAGAAGTAATGAGCATGTATTAAGGCATATTATTAAATACGTTGCACAAATTAGCGATTAGTTGTATAGCCCAGGTAAATGGTACATAAATTTATGAGGAATGAGAACACAATGGTAATAGTTTTTATTTTTTTCGTACTTTGATTAAACAATTCATGATAGTTTTGTCTAAAAAAGTCAATTAGTTCTTACGCATCAAATTGGTACTATGTTAGCAATGCTAAATTCCATGATGTTCTGATAAAATGCAAGTCACTTAACAACTGATGTCATTATTATCGAATAACCTTTGTAGTCGGAACAATGATTTATTATTTTAGATTGCAGGGCACAGTTGAATCACCTTTTTACAGATAGAGATATACAGAAAGGCAACCTCTATATCCCCCTCCATCTAGGCCCCTAAGTCGTTCAAGTTTAGTTCGGAAATACATCTACTGGCAGTTAGGTTCCAGAAGTGGTGTATGGTAGAAGTTGTCTTAATAGCGCTGTGTTGTGGAAATTCAGGCGACGAGGTGGAAACGAGTATTTACATATATGACTGAATACGAGCCTAAATCCTAAGCCGTTTGTAACATAGATCATAGTATTGTCTTTGATTGACATAACCTTTACACATTTAAAGAAAAAACTTTTTAACCGGATTAAAGTTATGTATTATTATAAATTTACAATTATTTAACATAATTTTAAATTTATCCGACGTTTCGCGTGCTTTACAGCGTGCGTGACCACGCATGTTAAATAATTGTAAATTTATAATAATACATAACTTTAATCCGGTTAAAAAGTTTTTTCTTTAAACATAGATCATATCACGTCTCTAGTTAAACGGTTCAATATTTATAAGTCCAAGTATACTTTCTACAAAATTCATATTTCGAAAATAATAATTAATAATAATGAAACGGGCAAAAAAAAAAACAAAGGAAAGTGTGCGGTTTTACTGCTTAAAGTTTCTTCCATGCTACTCTGACGTAAAAGACGAACTTAAACTGAACTTATTTACCTAATATACGAAAATGCTTCATAAAGTACTTTAACGTCAAAGTCTTCTAATGACACAATAGTCAAAGTAACTGTTTACTTTATTTTTTGAAGTTATACTTCTTTAGGCGCGTTATGAAAAATTGATGAAAGTGAAATTTTAGGATGCGCGCGCACCGTGGCACAAAAATAACAGAATGAAGTTGCCCACGGAAGATGCTACGATATTGACATAATTTAAAAACAACATTCGAATAATAATAAATATTTACTTATTTAATTTTTCAAATGTAAACTGAACTTTATTGACTATAATGACTCCTTTTCCAGTCTTTGATTATTTAATTGTAATTAATTATTTGCATGCAATCAAAAACTATTTTTAATAATGCCAAAGAAGTATAACTTCTTACGCGCGTACATAAGTACACGCACCCTTTTTTTAAATCCCAAAACCTTGATACCAATAAAATCAAAATACCACCGAAACCTGTTCAAAATATATCTGTGAACAAAATTAATGATATTTTGGGAAATTTTATTACTTTGAAATCCCCGAGTCTCAAAAATAACGACGTATAGACAAATGTAAATTCTGTAAGAGGATTATTATCAGCTTGAAACAAAGAATTGTAATGGATCTATCGAGAGTCTTAACAGTTTAAGCGTATCCATCTTGTCATGTTTTATTCAACATCAGCTCTCGAATTAAGTTTATTGTTCCACCCGAAGTAGATCAAAGTTATTTCTTTTATTTTTCATTTCGTTAGGAAAAAACTTCGGAAAAATTCATCCACTTATTACGGAATTCAATAACTTTGCAATTTCAGTAATCTCGGCGTATTTCAGTTTTATTTGAATATTTTTCGCATGTTTTGTAAATTAATTTTTCGAAAATTCGTATGTTAGCATTTAATATACGGTCTTTCTGCCTATAGAAAGTTATTTTATATCAATCTCCCGTACACTTTTATCATGGTGATTTTCTATATTTGTAGCTTTTAATACGTTTATGATTAAGACTGTCTAAATCAACTTAAAGTAAATCACTAGGAGGTGACTATGTAAAACAAATGACGACAGGGCGCTACGATCTATTGTGATTGGTCAACAGAATCTCTTGTCCGACATGCGTCACACATTCTTCGTCATTACATTAAAAAACGGGGCCGTAATTCGTTTTACATTCTCTTTTTATATCACAGTGTGGACCCACATAAGGAAATAAATCAGTACTTTAAACTCACATATAACTAATTAAATACCTTTACATGTATCTATTACGTGTTAGCTAGCTTATAAAAATGTGTATTTTAATAAGCAGTTGTGTTTTATCCATAAATTCACTGGTAAGAATACTATTACCACAGTGTACTCTTTATAATAATGATTCCACTGTGCCTGGTTGGACAAAAAGGTAAGACAGGCAAACCTAGCGAGGGTCTTTCGTATTTTTATTCATTGAGCGGATGTACGCTGTGAACATGATGAAGATATTAGAAATAGATTTAGGTTACCCGACTTAGAGTAAATGTTATTTTAAAAATTATGTTATGTAGGTTCAATCCCCGTATTTTGTATAATGAAACTGGAATTCCTAATGTTTTTATGCTTGTTAAATTTTTTGAATACTTGTGAACATTTAGACAAATTGTTGTGCGAAAACTTGTGTTATCAATTAAAATGTTGACAAAAATATATTTTGTACAAAATTGTTTTATCTTTTATTTTACCTTATTATGGTGTCAGCGAAGTGTCAGACACTAAGATCGAGTTGGAAGGCAGATATACTTGTCTATAAAGAAGAGAAGAAGAAGAATTATTGTTGAAAGTATTAGTACCATACCATAGAGAGCCGTGAGTTTTCATACGTTATTGTTAAAATAAATTAACTTTAAAGTTCCGTTATGTTGTCGTTTCCCTGATAGTTCTATTTTATTAAATTGTTACTCTGGCCAGTATTGAAACTGTTACAAATACAGTACTGACGGAAATCAAACTTAGGATTTTAGGCTATAAGGGAGAATTAATTGACCAATCTTCACAGTCAGTATTGAGTGTGTAACTTCATATTGATCAAGTCATCGTTTTAACATTAAACCCCATGGCTATGACAGTCAAATTAACAGTGGACATGAGGCAAAACAATTAAATAAACATTGCAAAATTACGTAAAACCGTGCGAATATATCGAATTATCTTAAATATTTGTATAAATCTCAAAAGCATTATTCAAATATATGGATCCAATACGCAGTTCACACTTTCAGGGATTTTTTTTGGTTTAAAAAAGTTAATTCAAGAAGATTATTATTCCATATATTAGTAACTAATTATTAGATTATTTTCCAGACTGTCTAAATCGGAGTTGTCAAATAGAGCACTTTACGTTACAGAAGGGTCCCAAAACTCACATTTAAACAAAAAGCGACTCTATTATTATAATATTCAAGTTTTAGTTTGGTATAAATTTCAATACCTTTGGCTACAATATTTCATTTACTGCAAGCCAGGTGCTTACTGATGCAAGCTCTATTTGAAAATATCGAGTTTCCCCGAAGCACTTGTCAACGACATTCGAGTGATATTTTACAAGTCCAAGACTAAGTTTGAATGGAAATTCAAAGGAAAATATCTTGACTTGCATAGTCTAGCTGCAAATTTGAAACAGGATTCTGCTTTCTCCTATATGTTGTATGAATGGAACACAATTGGTATTTCAATATATTTTCACTAAGGCCAATTTCATTTATGTATGACTAAGATATATATTTAGATATACAGTCAAACCTGGTTAAGTGAGACCTCAAGGGACCACGATCTCATTTTCTCTTTTAGAGGTTTCTCACTTTCCCGAGAACCTAGAAAAGGTTAGATTTACAGAAGGGGTCTGTCTCACACAGAAAACAACAACACACTGTCACATTGTCACTTACCCAGGTTTGACTGTGTATTCTTCCACCAGCCATTAAAATAAGTAATAATTACTTAATTAATCATAATTATTTATTAATGTTGTTTCGTAACCGTGCAGGCGCATGGAGCTGTATCCATCCGCTTACTTTTTCCTCGGGTAATGAGTTTTTCGTATTCCGTCTCAACGTACAAAATATGTCAAGGAATTGGGTCTCCCGTATATCAAACGTTTTAGACGGGGATAATTATCATCATAATTAGCGCGGAGTCTATACAATCAAACAGAAACATCAATTGTTAACACGCTTAACAACTCTGCTACATTGTTCTTCCAGATTAGACATAGACATATCATTTATTACAAACAAAAATACACACACAAAATAACAATAATTAAATATAAAAAAAAATAATTAAAGATATAATGAGAGATACATAATTTTTTTTTCCTTTTCCCATTCGGTTCGTTTCAAGTATGTAATGCGTGTGTGCTGTGGCTGTAATTGGCCCTAGCTGAGGAGCAGAATGTTCCACAGCGCTGGTCATTCTGCCAGAGACCACATCAGCTAGTTTGCGCCTCAGTCGCAAAAAAAGAATGTATTATATACTTAGTAGAAAATAATAATATTAGTAAAAGTTAGCAATGTAAGTAATGAAGATTATACAAGCAATAATTATTAGGAAATAAATGTAAATTGTAAGCCCATTATTATGAAAGTATTGATTTCCTTGGCGAAAATGCTAACGTTTTCGGATCATTAAAGCTTAGTAAAGTGTAGTATCAATTAAAGTAAAAATTTATGATCCCGACCAAAGGAACCTCCGCGAATAAAATGAAAACTTACCTCCCGTTGATAATTAAGTCTTGAGGAGATGAAATTTTCGTTGAATAAAAGAGCGGAAACGAATTGTTTAACGATCAAAGCGTCCCTGATTAACATTATTAACCGCTTGGAAAAAATCGTAATTGGAGGCTATATTAATTCTTGAAGGTATAACCTTTAAGAATAAACAAGTCGCCTCAGTGGATTGGTGGTGGTTAAGGTCATAGCGGACCGGCATTTAGGGTTTGACTCTCGCCGAAACAAAAATGACGCAGAAGTTATCAAAAACTTTTTTGAAACATGGGCATACAGATGTTTTTTTAAGGTAATAGGAGGCAAAACGGAAGGAGGCTTACCTGATGTTAAGTGATACCGCCGCTCATGTATACTCACATTTCCAGAAAGCTCGCAAGTGCGTTGCCGGGCTTTTTTTTTGTCTCCATTAATATAGACTTAGTATTAGTAATATACCGCCTCCGTATCTTACGCGTAACTAGAGTCCGGTAAAATGACATTTATTGTTATTTGTTTATCTTAGCTAAGTACCACTGGTCCACCCAAAAATTTGAAATCAAAACGGGCACTCATTTCACAGTTTGAGACAAAAAAAAATCAGGTATTTTTTTAGTTTATTCTTTAATTCAACCGAACATCCCAAACAAAGTAGACAAAAGCATTTATTCGCATTTTATTTATGTTCAAACTTGGTCTGAAGTTTGTGAAGTGACGCGAGCTTTTGTCGGAAATAAACTTTGTGCTCCGGAAACGCTCCTGTTTCCTTATTTTGTTATTCTAAGAACTTTTATTTTTACTTATTATAACTAGGACTAATACAATATAGTATCAATAAATAATCCTTGCTTTATACGCATTTGTTGTCAATTGCCGTTTCTAACGAAACACCTTAACATGTGAGAAATTTCTTCGCATTTGGTACTTTAATTTTTCACTTATCATTCAGTACACTATCCTAACGGGAAGTAGCAACTACTCAAGTTAAAAGTAACATAATTTGAACAAAGAATCTATATTGAAGAATTTTTTTTATTTGATTAAATGAAATCGGATAAAATACTTATATAATATAATGCGACTACAATATAGTACATTGTATTGATTAGAAATTACATGAGATAAAACATTATCAAATATATAAAATTGTCGTGTCACAATGTTCGTTCCCATACTCTTCCAAAACGGCTCGATCGATTCTTATGATTTTTTTTATGCATATTCAGTAAGTCTGAGAATCGGCTACAATCTATCTTTCAAACCTCTAAATGTTAAGGGTGGTCCAGGCCTAAATTTTTATTTTTTAGATTAATTTTTTTGTTTTTATTTTTTTATGATAAAGAATATAAAAATACATACAACGATCAACCCCCATTTTTTATTAGTTAATTTAAATCTTATGATTTGAACTCTGAGGTTTATATATATAGAAAAATTCACAGAAAAACCTAAAAAGTTTTCATTCCAGAAAACCAAACAGTCTTTGGGGTAGCATTACATAATGTTCCATATTGGTATGTACTAAACAGGTAGGCTGAGTATAATTACATTAAGGAGAAACGGAGTTCGCGGGGGCAGCTACTATAAAATATATAACGTTTACGAATAATACCCTTCCAGAATTTAAATCTATTTACTGTAAACATCGGTAATAAATTAAATCTTATTGCCCTCTCTTATTTATTTCGGCTAAGGTGATAGGGAATCAGCAGGAATTTATGGTGCCCATAAAAATCAATATTGCCGATTCCGACCATTATAATGATTTTGTGTGGTTCAAGGAGATTGATTTATAAGGGATATTTATCTAGGATACTAGCTGACCGGGCAAACGTCGTTTTGCCATATATATCATTTATAATAAAAAAATAGGGGTTGATCGTAGAGGGGTGAAAGTTAGGGGTTGTATGTATTTTTTTATGCTGTATCATAAAAAATAAAAACGGAAAAAAATATCTAAAAATAAAAAAAAAATATTTAGGGGTGGACTACCCTTAACATTTAGGGGGATGAAAAATAGATGTTGTCCGATTCTCAGACATACCCAATATGCACACAAAATTTCATAAGAATCGGTCAAGCCGTTTCGGAGGAGTATGGCAACGAAAACTGTGACACGAGAATTTTATATATAAGATTTATATAGGATATAAATCCTTCTAATGCATTTGTTTGAAATCCTGTAACCATTAAGTAAACTCGATAATTTAATTAAATTTTATTTTAGTCATATCCTTTATTATACTTTTCATATAAAAATAGTTTATTTTGTGTTTAGGTAAAGAAAATCTACTGAATTTCTTCTCTTAATTATAAACGTAGTTTAAGTTACTTAATAATTTTAAAACACAGCAGAAATTTTGTAGGCGCTGCTATTGCAGTGTAATATTTTGCAGGAAATATTTTTATCTACGGCATACTATTTATATACTACATATAAAACTGTGTTTGAGTCGTAGATAGAGTATAGAACTAGATGAGCTTCTAAAATAACAATAATAACTAAAGAGAGAAGGCATTAACGTGAAATACTTAAGTGCGAGCGAAACAGAGTATCAGTTTTTCTGTCTCTATTTGCGTATCGGGTTTTATTTGTTTACCACCAAGCTCTCACACGCTGAACGCTGATGCCTGGTCTATACCATAGTCCGTCTACGGTTTGAGTATACAAAATGTGACAATAACCACAGTCTAGGTGACATTTTCCACAGAAAAAATATTCAAATACCCAAAAATTTCAGTATAGCATAACATCCGTTAAGCGTCAATTAAGTGTAATAAATCGCTTCAGCTTACATCTTATTCCGTAAGCAATTCGCTCGCTCGTAAAAAATCCTCTAAAGATCCGTGTCGGCTCGTAAACGAACGACTGTAAATGCTCCTTCAGGTGTTTCTAAATATTCATAGGTTTTATTGCGAACTCAGGAATTAACTGTGCTAGCAATTTATTTTACTGCTACATTTGTAAACTAACTTTTTAATGTTTAGCTCAAAACAATTTAAGTGAAAAATTCAATCAATTAGCTAACAGATTTATTTAAAAAAAAACATTTAATCATATAGGTAACATAATACACTTATGACTCGTCAGTAAAGAAATACATTATAATGCTTATAATTTTACATTTACTGCCAGTTCTCAAATCAAGGGCGTAGAACGGTAGAGAAGAACTAGCAATAAACTCTCCGCCACTCTTTTTAATCGCCATTTTTTTACACAACGTTTGTAAGGAGCTGCAGCCATTACACCATGTTCCACATGACATATCAGGTAATTAATAATAATAACATAAAAAAAAACAAAGACTTGTCCTCTATCAGCAGGAGGCATGGTGAAATAGGAGCACGCGCTTACATTCTCGTGGCAACAACACGCAAACACATAATCGAAATAACCAACATCACCGCATACACGAATTCAAGTACGACCTGTCACCATTTTTAATTCATAAAATACATACTACCACAGATAATTTGATTACAATTAAAGTAATACTACAAATCTAGGAGCGCTTCAACCTTCTTTCGGGTCTTGCATTGAGTCAAGTATTAAAGCGTTCATGGAAAGAAAAATCCTTTGGTACATGCTTGGCTGCAGCGTAAGCAAGACTGATACTCTATCAGCTAAAAGTTGTTTTTAAAATTACTTACATATTTGCGTGATTCAAATTTTATACAAATTAAATAGAAAAATGTTGATTATGTATGTAAAAGTGAGTTCTATAGCCTACAAAGTAACTCTAAAATCGATATTCAGCACTTATATAGCATTACCTCTACGCTGAATAAATAATATTATGGGTTCAGGCAGCAGGTGTTTTATCAAAGATCTCCATTACCTAATGAAAGGACAATATCCCAACAAAAAGGTAACTAATATAAGAAGATCCCTGTACAGCCAATGCATATACGCGATGTGAGATCACAATAAATTTGAACACGTGATCCCAATTTGCAGCTGTATAAATCAAACTATACGATACTGACATGAATTATATTTTAGTTTTACGTGTGAAATACCGTGTTTAATGTTTACGTAAGTAAAGCAAGTGTTTTAATAATACATTAAGAATATTGTACGATTTTAGTAGGTACTGTAATCTATACTTTTATAATAATATTATAAAAAGAAAATATTTGTATTTTTGTATTGTAAACTCGAAAAGTACTTAGTCGATTACAGAAAGTCTTTCATAAAAAATAAATCAGTGGCGCTACAACCTCTTTAGGTCTGGGCCTCAAATTTCTGAATCTGTTTCATGATCATTTTTCTATCTAATAGGCATGATCATGATCTGCCGGCTAAGACATGTCGGTTTCCTCACGATGTTTTCCTTTACCGTTCAAGCGAATGTTTAATGCGCACATAGATAGTCCATTGGTGCACAGCCGGGGATCGAACCTACGACCTCTGGGTTTAGAGTAGCACGATGAAGCCACTAGGCCAACACTGCTCAAAAAGTGTTTCATACTACATTAAATGTTGCAGCCAGGCCTCTTCGTCCGCGCAATACATTTGATGTGCCTATTCGGGTACTAGAAACGGGTTTTGTGTCTCAGTGAATATGTAATTCCTATAACACTTACTTTTTGTTATTTCTTTCGTGCTTCCCTACTGCTTTGAAGCACATTTTAAAAACATTGTTGTAATTGTTTTGTCTTTTCTATGTACTCTAAATTACTGTTTATATTTTCATGTCTATTATATTACTATTTATTTTAGTTGTGTTATATTTTTACTAGCTGTTACCCGCGACCGTCGTAGAACTACTACTTCGTGAAATTTGTTTGGACTGAAGCTCTGAAATGATTCTAATAAGCGGCACATTGAATTATTGAGATTAACATAGGTAGACTTTTCCTGACCCTGATCCCTGACTTAACTTAGTTTATACGTTTTTGTATACGACTTTTGTTTTTCCTTCTTTGGTCAAAACTGTAGGTTTTGTGGATCGTCTCGTAGACCACACATCCCATGGAGAACAGTTTTTTTCTAAATAACACAGCTCTTGAGTTCTGTCCTTGAGCTTGTTTTCGTCATAGCGAATGCTCTTTCAGGGAAATGTACTCTTTTAATTGGAATGGCAAATCGGTAGGGATTATTGGAATACGGGAATTAACACTTCTTCTCCCTTTGCTGTTCCTGTCATAATTATTGCTCTCACAATATTGGTCCCAGGTGTGTAATTTGTAGACGTGTGCCATACATTCGTGCGTCAAGATTTCGCATCAACAGCGGGACACCTACTTTTAGCCTCAACATGGGAAGGCACCCCGATAATTCAAGGAGTTAAAAATTCTACAGGGAACGATGTCACTTGCTCAGTGTCCATGACATTGTCTACGGACAGATAAAATCACCTTCCACATCTGACATGATTTGTTCGTTGATCTCCCACTACTTCGTTTGTCGGTGCTAAAATTGCCCTTTCGCACAGCCATTGTCTGTTCTTCAATTGGTTGCAAATCGGGATAGACGTTGTTCTTTAAGTCATCCATGTTACAGAAAATTACAAAATACGATTCAATGTAATCATTCCGTCACTATTTGTTTCATACGGTCTTCTCCGATTCAGAAAGCTCCGCTATTGCACCAATTGCGTATACTGTCAGTTGTACCTTTTGTAGTCAGACAAAAATTTTTTACATGCACCCAAATGGAGACGCTTTTAAACATGCATTTATTTCTTGGCTCCTCAGTATTACCGGCAGAGTCGTCAAATGCCAGATAAAAGTCCACCATACCACCCTATACTTTGATTACTCTTAATTCTTTTATGGTCCGATCTAGTGCTTCTATCGCTCTTTTGTGGGACATGGTACATTCATCCCAAACCAACAGCTTACATTGCTGTAACATTCGTCCACGGTCACTATTTTTTAATGTTACAAACTCGCATTTCCTACTAAGTTCATGGCAGTTTAAGTACTGATTGCCGCCTATCGTCTCTTCAGAAAAGCTACACACAACTCCTTTATCTTTACGAATTTGGGCTAAAGTAAATTTAAAAGAAATGTTTTACCCGTGCCTCCTGCGCAAAAAAATAAACCACCTTCGCACTTTCGATTTTTTGCACAACATTCTCAAAAACTAATCTTTGTTCTGGGTTTAGACGCGGAACAGACTCAGTATTTGTTGTTGTAAAGAACAGCATCGTAACTCAATTCTCTTATTATTACTGCAAACTTCCCCAGTTCTTTCGGCCTGCTCAACCAAAATCTGACAAATCTTTCCCAGTTATAGTTATGACTTGGTCTTCTATCTTTGTTAGGGCTTCATTAAAAATGAAATCATTGTATGTAACGTTTGGATATGATGTTGTACTCTGTGTAAAATATCGTCGGCCATTTGAATGTTGTACCTTTCCCACAGTTGTTGAGGGTTTGAAAGCCCACATGTCGCTATTAGTTAGCAAAAGCATTCTCACCTTGGCCGCTGACTACATTTAGCCTCTTCCAGTGTTATATTCCAATGTTGTCATCCTCAATAATCCTCTTGCCTCACTGCCTCTCGAAATGTTGAAAATTCTTGATTGTTGTATTTTTTGAGATCATTGAAAGAGGTTGGCCACGCAATGGTGTAGAAGCATCCTTAAACAAAAACATTCCAGTTAGTAACATGGACTTGTAAACCGTCCTAAGGCATTCAGATTTGACCCAGGCCAGTTCTGAACCGAAGTTCCTTGATCGGCGTTTCCAAGTTTTTCTGTTGCGTCCATGTGAATATCTCGGTACCTCAGCATAAAGTTCTTGCAAACTCATCTCTTCAAAGTTCAAAAAACTGTAAGGGTGGTTTTTGGTCGAGTAGTAGTCGCTCGTGGAAATTATCTTCTGTAAAATAAACTCGTTCACCGTTCTCTAATGTCCTAGTTGTAACAGTGGGGTGCCTTTCGTGCAACGGGACCTAATAACCGCCACACGGCTTCGTCTCTACCCGTTGATATGTATGTACTTCACCACAAGCTCTGTGCTCCTAAAATTGAAAATAGCTTGGTCACTGCCTTTGTTAATATTTTGCAGTATATTTGATCGCGCACTGAACTCAACCCAACATGGGCGTGAAATATTTTTAATAGAATAGCGGATAAGGACCCCCACTTTCAATAGTGACGTAACTCCCATTCGTAGTTTCACAGATGCCGTTCGACCCTCCTGGTGCTCTTCTACGATAGAGTGGGTATCGTTTTCACTGTGGACGTTCTTTGTGTAATTTGCGAGGAAATTCTTTGTGCTTTTCCTCTTCATGCAAGGGCACTAGGATTTTCAGGTCCACATGGAATAATCATGTTTTTAACTATAATATCATGAAGTGTCTTGTCAGTCTTGGATCGGGTATTTCTGCCTGAATATTATATTTGTCGGGTCTCAACTTGTCTTTTACCACAAATGTGGACATGTGGTGGCCCGCTTCTATTGGTAAGCAGATCACTTCTCCAAATATTCTGCCTTTGGAAATACAAAAGTTTTTAACTTTCAACCAAAAACTCTTGCGACTATCATCCTATCAATCGCGCTTTGACCCGGCATTAATTCATTTACTATTTCGCCTGCTGGGTTGCAAGTAAACGTAACGAATAAGTCAGGGCGACCAATGTACGTACTAAGCAAACGCATCCTAGTTATTCGTGTAAGTACCTCGGACTTTTACAAATGAAACGGTAAAATTATCATTCTACCAATCATTTGGATTTAGATTAGCGTCTTTCGCACTCGTCTTGAAGGTGGAAAATTTTCTGCTCTTAATTTAGTTTGATTTAATGTTATGTATCGTAATCGTCACTTCTACCCGTCTCACATAAAACTGATTGGCCATTGCCTGCTCGTGATATATTAAAATCCTTTTCTCTAATCATGATATGAAAGGCATAAAAGTCCATACATGATACCTTTTGTTAGGCAAGGGCAGGCCAGTTACAGGACGACTGTGGAATTTGAAAGTGATACCCTTCTGCCCTTTGCTAACGGATATTGAAGCTCGAAAATTATGTGTATCGGCACCTAGTTAGGTACACGGGCATGTAAAAATACGGGAACACGTTCCCACATGGCTCGACTTCATTTAAAGGTCTTATTCGTCTTTCGTGTTCCCACTTGGTGACTCTGGGTATCACCAACTTATAATTCTCGGCATCTTTCTAAGGCTGTTGTGAAAGTGTTTTTAGGCGGTTATGTTCATGCAACATTCTCTGACTTAACCACCTTTTCACTAATTGAATGTTTTGACACCTGCGGTCAACCTCGTCGTTTTCATTTCCCATAAAATAAATCTGTAAAAATTTTGGTTGCCTTTTGTAGGAAGCAAAAACCAATCTAATAGATTTGACCTTATTGTAAAAGTAGATGAACCAGGTAACCACCTCATTTTCTACACCAAATGACGTCATTTGAAAGCATGAATTATATTTCCTTATTTTGATTAAAAAACCCGCGATTCGTTGTTATCACCTAAAAGTAAAGACTTCAATGGTTCCTCTGTTCTCCAAGTATTGGAATTGAAACCTTGCCACCAGAACACACAACCGGAGTTTCTTCTTTCCACTTGAGTGCTTCACAATGTATACATTTTTTATCCATTCCACCTATGAGAAGTAATCGATGGTTATTATACTCAATCGATGGGTCATAATCAAAAGCAGCATTGTGGAATGCTCCCCATGTATACATTGTAAACGCATTTCTCCTTTCTGACTGCCGTTCAGCATTTAACACACGTCGTCTTTGGGATTCTTCTGGCATCTCTCAGCTTCAATGATGCGTGTCGCTCAGCATCTAAAATCTGCCGGGCCTGAGTCTGTTCATAGGTTTCGGCAGCTCTTTGCGTTGCGTGTCGCTCAGCATCTATAATCTGCCGGGCCTGAGTCTGTTCATAGGTTTCGGCAGCTCTTTGCGTTGCGTGTCGCTCAGCATCTATAATCTGGGCCTAGTCTGTTCATAGGTTTCGGCAGCTCTTGCGTTGCGTGTCACTCAGCATCTAAAATCTGCCGGGCCTGAGTCTGTTCATAGGTCTCGGCAGCTCTTTGGTTGCGTGTCGCTCACATCTAAAATTGCCGGGCCTGAGTCGTTCATAGGTCTCGGCAGCTCTTCGTTGCGTGTCGCTCAGCTCTAATCTGCCGGGCCTGAGTCTGTCATAGGTCTCGGCAGCTCTTTGCGTTGCGTGTCGCTCAGCATCTATAATCTGCCGGGCCTGAGTCTGTTCATAGGTTTCGGCAGCTCTTTGCGTTGCGTGTCGCTCAGCATCTAAAATCTGCCGGGCCTGAGTCTGTTCATAGGTCTCGGCAGCTCTCTGCTGTCGCTCAGCATCTATAATCTCCGGGCCTGGTCTGTCATAGGTTTCGGCAGCTCTTTGTTGCTTCCTCAGCATCTAAAATCTGCCGGGCCTGAGTCTGTTCATAGGTCTCGGCAGCTCTTTGCTTGCGTTCGCTCACTCTATAATCTGCCGGGCCTGAGTCTGTTCATAGGTTTCGGCAGCTCTTTGGTTGCGTGTCACTCAGCATCTAAAATCTGCCGGGCCTGAGTCTGTTCATAGGTCTCGGCAGCTCTTTGCGTTGCGTGTCGCTCAGCTCTAAAATCTGCCGGGCCTGAGTTTGTTCATAGGTCTCGGCAGCTCTTTGCGTTGCGTGTCGCTCAGCATCTAAAATCTGCCGGGCCTGGTCTGCTCCTCAGATTCTTGGGATCTAGCTACTTCGCAGTTCGAGCTCTTTTAGAGCTACGCGCTAATTAGATTTACGCTTGCGAGGCATATTACTTAACCAGTTACCTACCTAAAGTAATAAAAACAGGTAAGTACTTATGCAAAAAAATTCTTTAGCTGACAAAAAAATTTAGTTAAAGGTACCGAGACGAAACAACTAAGGTAGGTCTTTCATGAAATAAAACAAAAACAAAACGAATTGCTAAACTAAAACAAATGTTAAAAAAATATACTATCCACATGGAATAAAAACAAAATGAATCGATAAAATTATATGCGAAACTACTGGAACTATTTTATTCACAAAAACAACATTACTACCTATAATACTCAATAAAAACTATGCTGACCTTCTAGTCCGTAACTACTTACTAAATGTGAAAAAACTTAAAAAAACCTGCCTACTAATCTACTACAATTTTATACCTATCCTAAAAAATGAATTAAAGTATTTATTTTTACCTATTAACTATAATTCACTCTCTAACTTATGCTAAACTAATAATAACAACCAAAACAACTAAGTAAATAACACAAAATGCTTTCCAAGAAACCCTAAACACCAATGAAAACGTAAAGAAACGAATACGTTGCAGCTCAAAATTGTAATTCGCATGGTCCGCCAACGACGTCTGCCCTACGTATCTGCCCGTTCGGGTAAGCATACTTTGTGATCTACACTCCTCCCACCGAGCCATCCGTCCCCCGCGTCTTTGCCGCCGCGCCGCCACGCGCCCGCGCCCGCCAGCCCCGCCACACCACACCATGCATCGTCACACTTACACATTCATAGTGTAGGCCGATGGGCCTGATGGACATGTCAGGCAGAAAGTATTCTAAAAGCTGGCTAGGAGTATTTGAATTATGCGATACATAACTGCACCCCGCGTTTTCACCCGCATTATTCCGGGATCGGGATCGGGATAAAAAGTAAAATGTCCTTTCCCAAGGTTCCATCTATCTCTATACCAAAATTCATCAAAATCGGTTCAGCGGTTTAGGCGTGAAAAGGTAACAGACAGACAGACAGACAGAGTTACTTTCGCATTTATAATATTAGTAGGGATCTTACCTATGAAACTATTCAGGGACACTTCTATATTTATAACTTGTTTTTTTTAAATATATATCTTGTCTGTGAAATGTGAAAAATAAGTCAGGACAGGCCGCTCTGTGGTTATTTAGTAAAATACTTAAATATGAAGTATGTATGTATTACTATAATGTAATAACCATTAAGTTAAGTGGTATATGGTGTATAGTTATACATCATAGTAATTATAATATTGTGTTTATCAACTATAAGTTATTCAACTACACAACCATATATTACACCAATTCTAAAATTTTACAACTTCAAAAACACTAAATACCTTAAATAACCAGCCATACATAACAATAAAACTGCCAGGCTATCCGTTTAAAGCGAACGAATGTGTTATTTTGACAGGAATTAAAACAAAATCGGGGACAAATCCGTGCTTGTTCACGTGGCACTCTTGTTATTTTCGGCTTGTTCCACTCGGCTTAGTGTTAAGCTTTGCTAATTGGAGCAGTACAGATTTGGAACGAAATTGGTGCGGCGCTTGAGCGTGAGGGATTCTTAAATATTTAATTGGCTTTGCATTAAGCCCACCATGGGCATACATGTACCTTCAGATAAGTGTTTCCGATTATACATTAAAACTTAAAGGAGAAAATGCGATTGATACGTTAAGAAGTATTTAACCGCAAACCAGATACCTTAACTGTAACAAAATAAGTCTTCTGTATTATTTCGTATCATAACGGTAAAGTACTTTAAATATTGTAATAAACATAATTAAAACATCTTCGTCTCCATGGAGATAAATCTCTACATAAAGCCACAACCTTAGACTGTAACATTGTAATGCAAGTAATTTCGTAATGATTTACACGAGTGTATTAATAGCTCTTGTGAGTAAAACAATAACACTGAGTACTAATTGATTATAGTAAATATAGAGATTAATTGGATTAATTACCAGACACTGTTAAGAATTGTTTGAAGCCCCATATGAAATAATTATATTCACGTTAAGAACTCTGGAACGCCGCAACAATTTATTTAGTTGATAATTGTATGAAATAAAATAATGAAAATCATTATATTAAACATCATTACTTCTAACGAGATTATAAGTATGGATGCATATGTTCATAAGCACTTTTAGGTGTTTGGTGCAAGTGTGAAAAATATTGAATTTGTCCCTTAGCTTTCTAATTGGGTATTTTTCTGCGTCTATTTCAATATTTATTTTTCTATAAACAAGTTAGTGGTCAGTTTAACAAACCATTCTTTCCATCTTAGTTATATCAGTTCCCTTTTCCGGCAAACAAAAGTCAATCGGACAGTAAAATGTCTTTATGTACGACCTCTAAGCTCAAAATTGCACGTTTTACATTAATACTTGTTATTGTGTTTGGTTTTGGGCTACTTATTTGAACGTCTGAGTCTTGACCGTAAAAGTCACATATTATTATGTATTTTATGAGCTCATAGCGTAGTTATATATAATGATCCTTAAAGATGAGATAATAAGTTGTCATTTGTCGTTGTTACTATGAATTTGCTAGCATATTGTCGCTACGCGTGTCGCTACGTGTGCTGCTACGAAATTGCTTCAAGTGCTACGGTGTTCCTATTAATCCACATAAACTCGTATATTAGTATATATATTTATTTATTTCGTAATCTTACAGCTAACAATATATAATATAACAAACAATTACACTAAAATTATACGCTACGATGGAATGCATAATGTACCATATTCTTAAAAAAATGTTATGTTCCTTTTTTTTTGATCATTATTATTTTTGTGTTTCTGTGTGTGTGTGTTTCGTTAGTAATTAATGTTGTATAATGTATATGTCTTATATTTACAAAAAGTATCGAAGATTTACTAAAGGGGAATAAACATTAAAAAATATTCAATACATTTAACAAAGTAATATCTTATTTGGCGGTGTTGTGTGATGGTGTAAAAGTGAGAGTATGTAAGTGAAGGTGTTACATATATTATATTTAAAATGTAAAACTTGCAAAAATCTGTAAATATATCATAGATAACTTAATTAAAGGAATTTTTAATAAAAAATATAGACAAGTTACTTTATATAATCAAAGTATACTCGTAAATAGCCACCAAGTCAGGTATTAAAACGTATTTTTTTTACAATTCACTTGTATTATTGTATATTAAAACTTAATATAGGTAATAGAAACGCTGCTTCTTAAGAAATAAACCCTATGCTCAATTAAATTTTATGCTTGGAAAATAATTCTAATAAATTTTAACGGGTGTTAACGATACGATTAGGAAAACATTTATTATTCACCTTAAAGTAATAACAGAAACTTGAAATTTTATATTTAATTATTAAGTTTATTTTTAGCGTTATTAACGATAATGTTAGCCTTATTTATTTATCTGTTTGGTTTGATTTTGTTTGTATAATCTATAGATATTTTTCGTGTTGCACAAGGATTAATTTTATTTATTAAAAAATTATAGAAACACTTGCCCGAGTTACAATTAATCGAAAAAACAGAAGTAACAATCCAGCCGTAGGTGCTATGTTCGGTCATTGTACCTACATGTCTCGTAATTTTTTTTATGTCAGTCTTTCAGAATGTATAGTAACAGACACCCATCAAAATTCTCGCTGCGGTAATTTATGCTTAACTTATATGAATTGCGCACTATTCAGCTTCAAGCCCTCTACATAATACCAGCATTTAATTGAAACATTAATTAGCGGAATAATTTATCAAATTACAATAGCTAGCAGATAACTATTGTGATAATGTTTGTCGTGTAGTTGTCACTGTAATATACATTATCAAGATAATAGCTTGTAGATAATAAGGTTTGCCCTGTGAACTTGATAAAATTACTTATTAAAGCATTAATTTGTTAAACCTTTTGCATAGTTATATAATATAATAGTTTTAGAATTTTGGCTGGGACTATCATGGCATCATGCATCGAAGAAGCTAGCCAAAGCGCGAACCGATAATATGTACACGATCAGGCGATGTGCGTCTTAAGGTGCGTACAGACTATATAACATAACATGTTATACAACATAACATGTTATACAACATTGCTATACAACATGTTTTAGATAATGTGGACACTGAATGTTATATAACATGTTATAATAACATGTTATTGATATGTATACTAGGACGAACCCAGCATCTACGTTTTTTTTGTTTTTCTTTTGTTATTTAAAATTACAATAGTCGCTGCCGCAGCCAGCAAGACGTCCTCTCGTGTCGACATTGTGGATAGCAGATAGATAAGGACAAACGACAATGGTATCCTTTATTAGTTTAGTTTGTTCTTTGTTACTGTTTAGTTTCTTTTTCTGAACAACTATATTTAATACATGTACCTATTTTTGCACTTCTTGCTTATGTAAATTAATACTTTTTTTTCTTTTCTCACAGTGGTTGCCCGGAAGAGATCGCTCGAAAGCGATAAGGCCGCCAGTTGCTCTCCTTTTTATTTAATTATGTCAATTGTACTATATTAATGTATATGCAACGAAGTGTTAATAAATAATAAATAAATATATAACATTGTTATATTGCATTGTTATTCTAATGTGTACAGTATTGTTTTATGTTATAATGTTAAATAACAAGGTTACATAATGTGGACGTGTTATAAAACACAAGTTATATAATATGTTACATAGTCTGTACGCACCCTTAGATATTCTAAAGGGAATTGTTGATAAGCCAAATGTCTTGCCTTTGACAGCACTGAATAAGACTTGCTATAGTCTAAAATAATTGGATTGCTAAAAATACTAACGCAATTCTTAAGTAGATTTGCTACGAAATCATAATATCCAGTGTTATGGTTTTTGTGTCCGAATTTTATCAAAATTAAAATAGCCGTATACCACAGCCACCCAGTTAATATAAGATCCGTTCTGCACCTTAATCAACTACCAAAAATTTCAGTTATAATGGAATGAGATTTATTATATTTACGTATATAATAAGTTTGTTTATTCGTGCTGTCATAATTAGCAAGGTAGGATGTGCAGAAGGGCCTCGGTAAAAAAAGTACTTACTTACTACAAGTTTTAGTTTCGTCGTTTCTTAGCTACCGAATAGAAAACTGTGAACAGTTTATAATATCGTTAAGATAATTATAAAGACAAAATTAATTATTTTGTTTAGATATTATTCCATCCAAATACATTTAGAATTGCGCAAAAACTGGCAACATTTTCTGGCTAAACGGAGGTATGATGACTTTCTGACGAGGGTTTGGCATGCCAGTAATGGATGAAAATAATATGGATTGGTGCTTTCGTGTTCCGCTGCTGAGTATAACTTGCTAGTTGTTAGACATAATTTTAAAGGCGACTGATATTCTTGGTTTAACGCGGTTATGAGTATTGTATACTTCTAAGAAGTTTTGTTCTAGTTGTTTATACAATATATAAATATTATACATACAGTACGCTACTTAAGTTCGGTGGCAATTGTTGAAGGGATGTTCAAATAAATGAAATTTGTCAACTGTCTTTAATCGTTTTAAATAAGGGGTTATAACAAAAAATTTGGGGTAGCGATGCTGGACTAAGAAAAACCTGTAACTTAACTTATTTGATTCTTAATACCAAGTCAACATCTGTTATCTACTCATATAAAGAATATAAGTGTGTAATATAAGTGACCGAGAATGAATAGGTTATTGACCTATTCATTCTTGACAAGAATTATATTACAATTTACGATTCTATGAAAAACTAAAGGGTTAATATAATACTACCAAAACACATGTTTTACAATGTATTGGCTACAAGTGTAAGATGAATATTAACATTTGGTATCCGCTTCTATTATATATTTTATTAAAATATATATATATATATGTAACTTAACTAATGTTAGGTTATACAATTCGCAAAATATCTTTTCTCAGGTTTATTTTAATTATATTTCTATGTTGTCCTTGAGTTTAGGCGAGATAATACGGGCACATCTATGTTTTCCTTATGAGTGAAAGTTAAATACGCACATAGAGAAAAACTCCATTTGTGCTGAGCCGGGGATCGAACCTACGACCTCAGGGATTAAGGTCTCAATTTGTACTAGGCAAACACTGCGTATATTATGTTTGTGTTCATAAAACATGTACCGGTTGTCACTAATTTACACTTGACGCAACATTGTTTTACAGTTAAAGAAATATTGTTACACAATAAAGCTGATTTATTGCTGAATATGAATGACAGCCTCAGGTGTTTTAACGGACAAAGAATGACGAATGGACGATCTGAAAATTTTCAAGAGAGATTAGTTCAGGTACATGAATGGATTTTAGATTCCACAATCATAAAATTACACATTTTCACATTTATGAAATAGTTTTATCTAAAATATAATTTGAGGACCTTTCTATCTCCAGTAAAACAATCGCTTTGGGTTGAAATACGCAATATTTCCCGACACTAACACTTAAATACATTTATTTACGACTTTATAATTCCTATTTTATGCCTTAGATTTTAACTTAAAACTCAGTTAATTTTGAGTTAAGATTACTGCTTAGTAGAAACGTTACACATTATAAGCCATGTAAGAGTAGAGTATAGTGTTCTACTTTAATTCAGTTGGAACTTGGCTTTAATTCGTTTCTGTAATGAATTCAACGTCAGTGCGCACGATACTGATACTCAGAATCAGTATGAGTTCCTTGTAAAACGAGCAAAACTATCCGGGTATATGAATTACCCGGAAAAGTTTGTTGAGAATAATATACAAACAGTTTTCTTAGCTTACTTTAAGTCTTCTTCGGGAACGATCTATTTATTTATATTAGGAAATTTTATGACGGTATGTTTGAATCAAATTTTAAAATCAAATCAAAATTTAATTTAATTTGTTATCGTTTAATTGTTGTTATTGGTATAATATTCGCGGATGTTGTTGATGTAAACCAAATGTTTAAGAATAGAACTAATTAACGGACCTCTCGTGTCATAATTAGGAACTAAAACTGGTTGCGTGCCAAAATAGATATTTTAACAATTATTTAATTCATACTTTGGAATCATTACATAAACGAACAATATAAAAGAACAATTACTGTTATGGACAGCAAATACCTCGTCTTATCTTGACTTTTGACATACAGGGAACCCGAGATAGTTGTGCATCGTCGTGGTAAATAGTGATTATCACCACGATGATCGGTGATGAATCAGTGCCTTAATCCCGCTTCTCGATATAATTTAAGCTAAAGTTATACGAGTATTTTTTGACTGAACAGTGTTGGCCTCGTGGCTTCAGTGTGCGACTCTCATACCTGAAGGATGTGCACCAATGGCCTTTCTTTCTATGTGCGCATTTAACATTTGCCTGAACGGTGAAGGAAAACATCGTGAGGAAACCGACATGTCTTATGCCGGCCATACACGCTACGGTCTACCGGAGAGGTCTACCTGCGCAGGCATACCTGCACAGGTGGACCTCTCCGGTAGACCGTAGCGTGTATGGCCGGCATTAGACCCAAAAAGTCAACGGCGTGTGTCAGGCAATGGAGGCTGATCTACTTGCCTATTAGATTTAAAAATGATCATTTAACAGTTTCAAAAATCTGAGGCCAAGACTTAAAGAGGTTGTAGCGCCACTGTTTTTTTGTTTTTTTTTATACAAGTATTTGTAGTGTTAAAAGGAATCATTCGTAATTACCCACATGAAGCCCACTAAACCCGCTAATGACGATATTAACGATGGATTAACGATTTTTTTTCGGACATATATAACAAAATATGAAAGGTATAAGACATTCATAAATAAAACATTTTTAGCATCATACTTGCATATACTATTGCTATACAAATTTAAGAGCTAAAATAAAATCGACAATTTTAGTTATAATATACAGCATTGGTTAAACAAAACAAAGCTCACAAAGTGAATTGATCGGCAAGCACTCGTAACTGATACAGTCAACATTCAACAATAGTTCTTTTGATGGAAATTAATATTGATTTTAATAGTTATTACTGTTTAAAAGTTATACTATTTATTTTGTAACATTTTATAAATAGTACACTTGTTTTATTTTATTTTAATGTAGTTTTTTGTAAATGGAAATAATAATAATAATAATAATAATTTATTTATTGCAAGAATATGGTACAAATGCTAAGGTGATACAATCATAAATCGTTCGCATATTCTGCCACACACGATGGCGCGCAAATTCGTCCCAAAGAATTTTACAATATTATTCAAAGGCAATTCCTATATTATCCAGCCTATTATATTATATACATTTCATCATTAACTTTATATCATTTACGGTGTTTCATGCAAATAATCATTTATTGAATAGTAAACTTTATCCAAAAGCAATTCACTAAGTCGCTTTTTAAAGAATCTAGACGGAAGATCTTTTAATTCTTTTGGTAATTTATTGTAGACTTTAATTGCCATATAAAAGCTGTTTTTCCGAAACAGTTCCAGATTGATTTTTGGCACAGCCAAATTCTTCCCATGTCTACTTCTTACTTCAACTTCTACATTCGACTTAAAAATATGTATGTTTCTGTGCACGAATAAGGATATCTCTAAAATATAAATACATGGAAGAGATAAAATTTTGAGCTTCTTAAATAAAGGTACGCAACTATCAAGACAGTTTGCTCCACAAATTGCTCTAATACATTTCTTTTGAGCCTTAAATACCCTATTTACTTCGACTGAATTTCCCCAAATTATAATTCCATATCTAAGTATAGATGAAACATATGCATGATAAGCAGCTAATACCGTAGCATGGTTAACAGTTTCCCTTAGTCGTTTTAACACAAAAACAAAACTGTCTATTTTGTTCTGTAATTTTTCAATATGTGACTTCCAACTACAAAATTTATCTATCGTTATACCTAAAAATACACACTCGTTCATTATGTCTAGTTTATTGCTTTTATATTGTAAGTCTAATTGTGTTTTAGAGTTATATGTCTGAAAATGGATTATGTTAGTTTTGGTCATGTTTATTTGTAGATTATTGGAATTCATCCAGTTAATGGCGTCGTCTAGAGATTTAATTAAATTGTTTTTTAAGTCTTGTTCGTTTTTACTTTTTATTATAAGTGTAGTGTCATCAGCAAATAGTATACAGTTCTGGTGTATAGCATCTGGAAGGTCATTTATGTATGTTAGAAAAAGTAGCGGGGTCAAAATACTGCCTTGAGGTGTTCCGTACTCATTTTTCTTAAAATTGGATCTATAGGTTTTTTGCTCTAGTTTCAACAAATCTTTGTTATTTCCACATATTGCATTCTATTTTCAAGGTAACTTTTCACCCAGTTATAAGCATTACCTCTTATTCCGTAGCAATCTAATTTTTTTAAAAGTCTTTCATGACATACAAAGTCAAAAGCCTTTGTCATATCTAGAAAGATGCAACCTATAAGCATTTTATCATTTAAGCATTCAGTAATTTGTTTGACTAGGGAAAAGCACGCAAGGGTGGTAGAACAATTTTTTCTGAAACCAAATTGTTCTTTTTTTAAAATATCGTATGATAAAAAGAAATTCTCTATTTTATTATACATTACTTTTTCGAAAATTTTAGATAATATGGGAATTAAAGTTATTGGTCTATAATTAGTCATTTTTGTTTTTGCTCCTTTTTTATGTAATGGTTTGATAATTGATATTTTTAGTTTTTCAGGAAAGATTCCTTCTACTATCGATAGATTAATTATGTATGTCAGTGGATCAAGTAGGTATAAAGCGCATGATTTAATTGTTTTGGTATCTAAATTATCGTATCCATCGTATCTAGATTTTGTATTTTTTAGCGATGTAATAATTTTTAATATATCCGTGTTATTTATGGGGAAAGAAAAATACTTTTATGATTTAGAGGGATTTTGGCTTCTGGCAAATTGTTTGTTTTATTTTTTGTAGGCAGTGAGGTAAAATAGTCATTAAATAAGTTGCATATTTCATGTGGTGATTCATATGTTTTGCTATCAATATTAATTGCTTCTATTCCTGAATAAAATGTCATGTCTCGTGTATTTGTTTTAATTACATTCCAGGCTGCTTTAGTTTTGTTTTTTGCGCAATTTATGTATTCTACATTAGTAAGCTGATGGGACTTATGTATACATTTTTTTAAAATAGATGCAGATTTATTTTGCATTTTATTTTGTTTTTTATTGTGCTTATTTAAATGATATTTTAGGTATAACGTTCTTTTTCTTATACAATATTTTTTTAGTGCTTTAGTAAAGAATTTATTTTTGATAGGTTTGAATGTATTTCTAATTTTTAAGATCGGAAAACATAAATTGTAAAACAAAGTTATATACGTAGTGTCATGGAAGTTGTCGAATGCTTCATTTGTTGTGGTGGAGCTGTATACGTCCGAGAAGGTGAGGCTTGATAGACACCTAATAAATGAATTAGTGTTTTCCCTATTGAGTTCTCGTCTGTATATATACCAGTATTTTGGAATATCTTTAAAATTTTCGTTTTCTTCGACTGTAAAAGTCAGCGATTGTGCGGTCTCATGGTCTGAAAGTGCCAAGTAGTGGAGGTCCGAGTGTGTGTCATTTATGTTACTTGCTATTAAGTCTAAGCAGGAGTTTTTCCGTGTTGGGTGCTTTACATGATTTTGTAAATTATTATTTTGAAGAATAGAGATAAGTTCGCGGGAACTTTTATTATTTTTTAAAATGTCTATGTTCCAGTCTCCACATAATATTAGTTTTTTGTTGCGTTTCCTGCATAGGTTACTTAAAAGTTGTTCTAAATTATATAAAAAACCTGTTACATCTAAAGTAGGAGTCCGGTAAATACATATTATTATTAAGCTGTATTTACTTATTTCAACGCCACAATATTCGAATTGGAGAGGAATTGGGGGTCTAGGGTAACAAATTTCCTTGTATTTCAAATTGTTTTTTATTAAGATGCACGAACCTCCTCGGCGTTGATTAGGCCGAGAATATGAAGAGACTAATCTATAATTATTTATTTTAACGTTGGATTCACTTCCTTGTTTAATAAAAGTTTCTGTGAAACATATGATGTCCACACTTCCCAAACTTCCTTGCAGGTCCGTGATGGCTACACTAACTAAATCCTGTTTGCTAAGCAACCCTGCTATATTTTGATGGAGTAATCTTAATTTATTTTGCTTATTAGTTGTTACGAAAAAAATTACAACTGGAAGGCTGGTTTTTATTTGTAATATTAGTACCTGACATTTTAAGAAAATTTGTTATTTTTAATTGTACAGTGTGAGTTGACTTGTTTGTGTGACTATGTTGCACGCTGGATTTATAGTTGAGATTTGTCTTATGCTGTGTATAATATCGAATGTACTCAATTTCCGTGTTTATTTTATCACATAAGTTGAAGAGGTGTTTTGTATGAGAATAGGGTGTGTTTTTATCGTACTTCGAGTGACGTATTTTTAAGTAGTGGCAATATGTATAATTAGATATTATAGATTCTAGATGAAAGTTAAGTAATTTTACATTTAAGTGAGTATTATATTGTACATTGGTTATAAACACCTTTTGCTGTCGCAATTGGTATAACACATTACACAATTGTGAGATGAAGGTATAAGGACGTTTATCGTTTGCACCTATTATTAATACTATAATGTCTTTAGGTTTAATGATGGACTTATTAATTTCACTAATACAACTACTTAAAATCTGTGCACTCGTAGCATGGGGCTTTATAAACGAAGTAACGTTGTAATTAATTGTCCTTTTGCATATTTAATCTTGATTTTATTAATTTATGTGTTAAGCCACAAGCTTGCTGATCCCCAAATATTATTATTTTGGGTTGATTTTCTATTGCTTGACCATTTAAAGTCATGACATTATCGTTTTGAATAACTGATTTTGTTGTTCTTATATTTACATCTATTGGCAGCTCCTTACTATTCTGATTGTGGTTTTCAATATTTGGTGGAAATTCTTGTATAATGCGCTTATTCTGTTCCTTATTTTTGGAAGGGCAGGAACTACAGGCGAATTCCGCATTTTCTTGGTTTTGCTTTTGAAGTAAGGTGTTGGTAGTAATATTATTAGAAGGTGAAGAATAATTTTGTTTTAGATTATTTATAGTTTCCTTTTGTTTTATAATTTCAAGATTTTTCGTGGAATTTTCAAGTAATAGGTTTTCAATTGTTTGATGTGCTGAATCCAATTCTAATTTTAATTGTTTTATTTGCTCCAATAATTCGGAATGTTCATATAAACTTCTTGTAGAAATGTCTGGTAAACTTGTTGAGTCATAACAGTCATAGTTCGATTGACCAGAACTAGATGAAAGGTTAAGGGAATCAATAGGTCTTCTTTGCTTTCTTCTTATCGTAACATGGTCGTTTTCCATTATCAAAAAAAAAAAAAAAAATTATAACAATTGCTAACAAATGTATGGCTTGAACCGATGTGATTCGAACTGGGACATGTAATAGTTATGTGAGAATCCGAGGAGGAGAGATAATACCACTAGCCAACAAGCCTATTACATATGTTTCGAAATTAAGCAATCTATTTCTAGTTGTGTAAATTGCTTTGAAAATACGTTACAATTCAACTGATGTGATTCACATCGGAGAACAAAGGATTCACTTAATTTATATGTTTCTTCACTATTATCGTAGTTCACTAGTTTATAGCACTTTACCGGTAAGTTTGTCACTTTATTAGTTTGTAGATTGATTGGAAATTGTATTTTTAAGCAAAAATATGATTTTATGTAAAATGTTAGGGGTCAAATGTTTTATTGCTATTATTGACACTTTTCCATTAAAAAAAAATACTTGTTTAACATGACTACCACAAAGATAACTTTTACAAACTTCACTGATTTACTTTTTAATTGAAATAATGCACCGAAACTATTTATAAACAATAAAATACACGGAGCTATTGTTTACAGGCCAGCGCCATTTTTTTATTCTCTACTAATACATTTTAAAGTATGTATTCGGAACATAACTTTGTACCAATTGGTAGCTTAGTGTTGCTGGTCATTCATATTATTCTAATAATAAATAATTTAGTGATTAAAACTCTATATTGGGTTTTGGAGTGCGGCCGTTTCTTTCTTTTTTTTATTTCACAACGATTTTATATATTTGAGACATGCTTTTCTGATCATCGCGATATTTTCCTTCGCCGTACGAGCGAATATGAAATGTGCACCTAGATAGAAAGTCCATTGGTACAGCTTGGGATCAAACCTAAAACCTTAGGGGTGAGAATCGTACGCTCAAACCACTTGACCAACACTGCCCCTAGATAATATTCCATACGCATATAACATTTTAAGACCACTCCTATGGGATCTTTTCCCTTTTTATACATAGCAAAGTTATTATTAAATAACTCTATTTTTTCTGATCAATTATTATAGGCTAAGACTAAATTATTTATTGAAATTATTATCATAGTATAATATCGTTATATATAAACATTAAACATATTTTTGGTATGACAAAAAAAATTTAATTAGTATTGAAAATATATTTAAGATATATATAATAAATAAAAATAATGTTGAAATTATGTAACAGGTAAAAACATTGTTCCTCAATCAATAAAATATATATATGAAGGATACGCTTTTATCATCAATTTACAGAATTAGTATTTCCTAAATAATTTATGTAGAGTGGCAACTTTAAGTCCTTCTCAAAACTGTCTAACAAAGTACACCTGACAGGTAATGTAATTACTAAAAGTCTCGCCAGAATCGACTTTATTAAATTAATAAGTCCAAAATAAGTTTCAATTAAAATATTATTTGCCATTCACAACAATACCGTTTCAACCACTATATATATATATATATATATATATGTATTTTTAGATGAATATTATACCGTTTATTAAAAGATATCTATCAAATATATTATTATATATTACGTGCTTCATGTGCTGATTACAATTAAATGAAAATGATTATGTCTATGCAAAATTAAAATTTTACAATCCTTGAATGAAAGTAAAAACATATTAAATTCTAAGTTTTGTGTAATATAAGGTACAGGTAACAATAATCATATCATATTGTATATCTTTAAATTACAATTTTAGATTATTCAAACTCAAACTCAAAATATCTTTATTTATGTAGGTAAACAAGTACACTTATGAATTGTCAAGTTAAATTAATTGTAAATTTACATTTACTATATTATAGTTTATACTATATTATTGTGTCGTATTACATTTTACATATTAAAAGTAGAACAAAGAACAACGAAGTTACGAATATCCTCGCAAGAGGCGTGGACAATATTTATAAAAACTACTCCCGTTTCTAACTCTGTAAAATAAATAAACGCTTCAATATTTTCAGTGAAAGTGTATCGCAATAAATACTACAAACCTATTTGGTTCTTGGTCTTCTGATTAACTAAAACATTTTATTTATTAACAGTTAAGTATGTCTGACGTATTTTTGGTTTGATATTTGCCTTCATGATACGAGCGGTTGTTAACACAGAATAAAAATCAATTTCGAGATTTTAATGTACGACCTCAGAATTAAGAATAGCTTGCTTAAGCCAACGTGCCACGCGACCCATGTATACAGCGACAACTCTTGGATTGCCTTTGATTTCTGGATATTTCCTTGATAAAAAAATCGGTTGTCTGTAAAGTCGGTTTACTGACGATAGTTGAACGTGACAACGTCATAAGAAAATACTGATGGAATGGTTGCATTTTTGAAAATAAAATTTTAATATTATTTGTTTGTTAGATATTTTGTATGAATATAGAGGAGGTAAATGGAAATCACAATTGAATTGATCAAGTTACATTTATTTGTATGCATAAATACAATTATATCAATTTTTGTGCCTCTTTGTCGCTCGTTCCGCGCTCTCACTTGGACTTCAAGCCTTAAATGGAACGCCGCATGAGTCATGTTTTTTCGTACGTGCAGCCGGCTCCATCGAATTATAAGACGTTGTCACGTCAAAAACATAAGTAGGAAAGGTATTAGAAATAACAGATTTCTAAGTCTCGGTATCTTCTAAGTTAGTAAAAGTTATGCAAGAAAAAAAGGTGCACGGGGTTCGAGCGCATGACTTCATCACTTACCCTATTCACGTATACACTTACTGTGCACGATAAAATTGCTCTTTGTTTAGTTTGTTAATAAATAGTGTGATGCAACTGCGGGGGGCGGGGGCCGGGCGAGCGTGTGGTGTGCTATCGTCTCGTTCATTCGCCTGAGGTCACTGACCACACTACACGCCGCTCGACACTGCTTCCGCAGCTGCACACTTTTTTCGAAAATAGTCTTTTAATTATTCGCCTCGTCATCAACATTTTGGTCCTTCGAGCCGGATCTTTGGACATTTATAGACAATTAGTGAAGTGTGTAATCGTATAAAAGTGATTTGAATCGTGAAGTTTTGTGTGCAAGTGAATATTATAGTGAATCACGCGCACGCCCTTTATTTCCTTTGTTCTCGGTTCTTATATGTTAGATACTTTTATTGCGGAATGCACAGTGATTTATTTTATAGTTAAATTGCGTATTTCGTGAAAACTAATAACTATTTTAAATTATTGTTCGTTTCGTTTTATTATTTAAATAGTTAATTAGTTATTTGTTTCGTTTCATCGAAGTACGTAATAAATATACCTGTTTAAGTGTTAGTGAGGTGATAATAATTACTTAAATAGTTATGAAATAAATAGCTATTAAATTATTGTTCGTTCGATTCGTTTTAAGTATTTAAATAAAATACTTGTTGAATTAGTTATTTGTTTCATACTGGTATTCATTATTTTTTTGTGATAGTGAACCTACCTACGTTTAAAGTGAATGTTAGTGAGTAATAAATAATTGTTCGGTTCGTTATATATTTTGTGAAACTATATTTATATAATATTAAAGTGTGTGTTTATGAAAATATAAGTGTGAATAATTTTGTGATTATTTTTACGTTGCGTATTGAAACAAAATAAAATAATAGTGCTCGAGTGCGGTATTATAATTATAAATAATAGTATTTGCTGTTGTGTTAGTACGTAATACGTAAATTATTTTCGTTTTCGTTTCGTAGTAACGAGTTCTTTTCAATAAGTTTTTTGTGTAGTGAATAAAATTATATTTTTTTTGTGCGTTTGGGCGTGGCGTGTGTGTTGAGTGTTGATTTCTTTTAAATTTATTAATCACTTTTTTTCTCCCAAACATGCCAATTACTAGGTCGCTCAGACGCCAGGCCGTAAAATGTGAATCGGCCCCAGTACATCCTACACATGAAGACGATAACTTAGCAAATCCGCAAGCGCCAGCTCCTGCATCAATGGCAGCCGTTCATCATCAATCAGAGAAGTCATTACACGAATACCCTAAGGCTCCTTCGGAGAAGCGATCGGTGATGAGCAAGAAGAGTGTGCAGCGGGCAGAGACTTTAAAAAGATTAGCAGCTGCAAGAATAGAAGAGGCTTGCGCTAAGGCCGCTTTCGCTGAAGCTGAATTAGCGGCTATTGAAGCGCAGGGCAGTGAGCTGGATAGCTTGGCGGAAAATAAAGGCTTCAGAGAGAGAGATAGTTTAGTTAGAGATTGGTTAGATTCAAATGATCATGATGCTCAAACAACTTCGAATCAGCAGCTCGATATTAAGACACTCGTATCTGCGCTTACTGAAGCCGCACGAGCGATGCATAGCCCAAAAACGCTATTCGAATTACCTATTTTTAGCGGGGCAAGTAGTGAGTGGTTAGCGTTTAGAGCAGCATATAATGAAACTAGCAGTAATTTCTCTAAATTGGAAAATTTGGTGCGGCTAAGAAGATGCCTGAAAGGGGCAGCCAAGGAAGCTGCCATTTCTTTGTTTATAGCAGATGTGGAGCCTGGAGAGATTTTGTCACTCTTGGAAGCAAGATTTGGACGACCTGATGCATTAGTTATTACGGAGATGGACAAGATTAAACAACTTTCTAAACTTTCTGATAATCCTCGTGATATTTGTATTTTTTCAAGCAAGATAGTCAATATTGTAACAGTCATAAAGGCTTTAAAAAAGGAGTGCTATTTGTTTAACCCAGAATCTGTGAGAGCTGTTGTGGAGAAGATGACACCGACTTTGAGGTACCGTTGGTATGACTACGCTGCGAGGCGACCTGAGGAAGAGGCGGACTTAGTTAAATTGTCTTCTTTCTTTTCCCGCGAGGCGGACCTTTGCAGTCGGTATGCTCAAGTTGAAAATGTTCATCACTCGTCATCACAAAGAAGACCGTTTCTAACAAATGTGACATCTACTACTGCAACACCTGGAACGTCTATAACGCCAAAGAAACAGAGCTATGAGTGTACCGTCTGTCATCATTTACATAACATAAAAGACTGTAAACAGTTCAAAGATTTGGAGAGTAAATGTAGATGGGAGAAGGCTAAAGATTTGAACCTGTGTTTTAGATGTTTAGGACGTCGCAATCATCGTCATAGGTGTTCCTATAAGCCATGTGGGATCGAAGGCTGCAAGGCGTCTCATCATTCACTTCTGCATTTTTCAGCGTCTCCCTCAGAGACGCCAGTAGAACCAGCAGGAAAATCAGCTGTTGTAGCTGCGACTCGACAGAAAGTTGGTAGAGCTTTGTTGAAGATTGTGCCAGTAAGATTGAGAGGTCCCAAGGGGACCATGACTACATTTGCATTGCTTGATGAAGGGTCATCGGTCACTCTTATAGAGAAAGAAGTGGCTTCTGAGATTGGACTTACAGGTCCAGAAGAGTCTTTTATTATTGAAGGGGTGGCAGGAGCACGTACGGAGGCTTCCAGTTCAAGGAGAGTGAGTCTCTATATTAATGGTGTTCACATGGATAAGGAGCATAAAATAGAAGCACGAACAATAAATAGTTTGAATCTTAATCACCAATCGGTGGATGCAGATATGATAGAAGGTTGTGATCACCTTCTGGAAATAACCGAGGATCTTACATATGATCGAGGTACACCTACTCTTCTTATTGGCCAGGACAACTGGCATTTGATTATTTCGAGGAAGATAAGAAGTGGTGGGTGCAGAGATCCAGTTGCATCATTAACAGAATTAGGTTGGGTATTGCACGGGCCTACTAAGGGTCCTGGAAAAGTTAGTGTATTAAAGCTGGTAAATCATAATGAAGAAGAAGATGAAAAGAATGAAGTTAAATTAGAAGATTTGTTCAAGAAGTTTTTAAGTATAGATTCACTAGGAATCGAACCAAAACGTCAAAAAAATGATCCAGAGGAACGCGCGTTGTCATTATTAAAGAGCTACAGCCACCGTCTTCCTGATGGACGTTTTGAATCGGGGTTGTTGTGGCGCAAAGAAGAACTGGAGTTACCAGAAAATAGAGAGAATGCTTTAAGAAGATTGATAGCGATTGAGAAGAAATTAGATAAAAACCCTAAGCAGAAGATGGAATATAATGCTCAAATTGAGTATCTTTTAGAATGTGGCTATGCTGAGGAGGCCCTACCTTCGTCTCGTTCTAGCCGCACTTGGTACCTACCACATTTTGCTGTGATTAATCCATCAAAACCGAAACCGCGAATCGTTCTGGACGCTGCTGCTAAAACGAATGGGATATCCTTGAATGACATGTTACTTACCGGACCAGATCTGTTACAATCACTACCTGGAGTTTTGATGCGCTTTCGACAAAGACCAATTGCTGTGTCAGGAGATATTCGTGAAATGTTTCTTCAAATCAAAATTAGGACTGAGGACAGGGATGCATTGCGTTTTTTATGGCGAGGTGATAGACGCGAAAATGAACCTCAAGAATATCGTATGACAAGAGTGATTTTTGGTGCGGCATCTTCACCTTGTACTGCCATTTACATTAAAAATTTAAATGCTGAAGAATATCGACGGGAGTACCCTGAAGCTGCAGATGCAATTTGTCGCAATCACTACATGGATGATTATCTCCAAAGTTTTGATTCTGTGGAAGAAGCTAAGCGTATAGCAAAAGAGGTCAGTTTTGTGCACCGTCAAGGAAAATTTCATTTACAAAAATGGGCGAGTAACGAATTTGAAGTTATAGCCGAGATGGAGTCGCAACTCCAGAATAGAAGTAAAGAAGTCGAGCTTCAAAATAGCTCATTAGCTCCGTTGGAAAAGACTTTGGGTCTAGTTTGGAGAACCACTGATGATCACCTTACTTTTAATCTGGATATTAAAAGGGCTAATCTGGAAGTACTCGAAGGGACCAAGCGACCCACTAAACGAGAATTCCTAAAAGTTATTATGTCTCTTTTTGACCCCTTGGGTCTTATTACACCGATAACTTTGCCCGCAAGAGGGATATTACAAGAATCGTGGCGCCTCGGTCTTCTATGGGACAGCCTTCTTTCAGATGATTTGCATGAAAAATGGCTCGATTGGCTAGGTCATATGAGGCAGTTAAAGAACCTTTACATTCCTCGTTGTTATCCAGGTGTTTCGGTGGCCAATGATTTAGAGATGCACATTTTCGTAGATGCAAGCCAGACGGCGTATGTGGCTGCTGTATATTGGCGTGCTGTATTAGGAAATGAAGATGTGAGGGTCTCACTAGTTATGGCAAAGGGTAGAGTGGCACCAATAAAATTAGTTTCTATACCAAGATTAGAATTGCAAGCTGCCGTGCTTGGATGCCGTCTAGCCCGAAATGTGGAAACGGAACATGATCTAAAACCAAGACGTAGAATATTTTGGACAGATTCTCGTACAGTGCTCGCGTGGTTGCGCTCAGGTCCTCGGGTGTTTAAGCCATTTGTTGCACATAGAGTAGCTGAAATAGAGGAAGAGACAAGAGTCAGTGAATGGCGCTGGATTCCCACTGGAGAAAATGTGGCCGATGATGCCACTAGAGATGTACCTCGAAATTTCAATAGGGATCATCGATGGTTTCGCGGTCCCAGTTTTCTATATTCTCCAGAAGAGACGTGGCCTAAGGAAAAAATAGAAGAAGCGGGAACTGTACAAACTACAGGAGAAGAGCGAGTGACAGTTGTCGAAAGTTGTACAATTAATCATCTAATAACTGGCTTGCCTGATGTATCCAGATTTTCGTCCTGGATGCGCCTAATAAGAACAACGGGTAGAGTTTTACAGTTCATTGACTTATCCCGCAAAACTCAAATTACTGCTTCGGTTCAAATTAGACAGAAACGGCAAGCGAGGAATGACGACATTTTATGGAAGCCAAATGCATCTCGACCAAGATTACCATCACGTAACGCCCATTCAGCTAGAGCAGGGGCATATAGCTCAAATAACAATTATATTCCGTTAGACCCTCATTACATCATCAGAGCAGAGAGCTTGTGGTGGAAAGCTTCTCAACATGAGAGTTTTGAAAATGAAATTATTTCGTTACAGAAGAAGCTTCCTTTGAGGAGAGACAGTCGATTGCGGACTTTAAACGTTATCATGGATAATGAGGGTATAATTCGGTTGAAATCTAGAATCGATGCTGCTCTCTATCTGAACGACGAACAGCGAAGTCCTCCAATTTTGGATGGTGAACACAGATACACCCGCTTGTTCATCATCTGGTTACACTGTAAAAACAATCATGCAGGACCTGATACGGTGATGAATGAAGTTCGATCTCGTTTCTGGGTGATACGATTGAGAACGGTTACTCGAAGTATTGTGAAGAGTTGTGTCCAATGCAGAATACTACGGGCAAAACCAGCGCAGCCTGCCACTGGTGACCACCCCGGAACAAGGTTGGCCCATCATCAACGCCCATTTTCTTTTGTGGGGTTAGACTATTTTGGCCCTTATAGCGTTACGGTAGGCCGCCACCATGAGAAGAGGTATGTTGCCCTATTTACTTGCCTTACAACTCGGGCTATCCATTTAGAGATTGCAGGGTCATTAAGTACAGATAGCGCAATTATGGCCCTGCGACGTATGATAGCGAGACGGGGATGCCCTACAGAAATACACAGCGATAATGGGACGAATCTCCGCGGAGCTGATGCAGAACTAAGGAGGGCAGCGCATAAAATAACAAAAGATGAGGCGGAGGTAAGGGCGATACGATGGCGCTTTATTCCTCCAGGTGCTCCTTTCATGGGAGGAGCTTGGGAGCGAATGGTGCAGTCAGTGAAGAGGGCGCTGGCAGCAACACTAAAGGAACGCCACCCGACAGAGGAGATGTTGCTTACTTTGCTTTTAGAAGCAGAATATGTGGTGAATAATCGACCACTAACTCCTGTATCAACTTCACCAGAGGACATCGAAGCTTTAACACCGTTACACTTCATTCTTGGTGGTCCAGCAAGGGTTCCACAACCCGGGAGTTTTGCTGACGCTGACTTAAATCACGGGCGAATTTGGCGGCGTACACAACGGCTGGCAGATATGTTTTGGTCACGCTGGACCAAAGAGTATTTATTAAACATTTTACAGTCTCGTCGAGATCCTACAGGTCGAGGGAAGATGCCAGAGCTGGGAGATTTGGTGCTCGTGGTGGACGGAACCCTGCCCAGAAATTCGTGGCCTAGGGGAAGGGTCGTGGCGACTTTCCCGGGAAAAGATGGCGTCACTCGCGTGGTCGAGGTGCAGACTAAGGCTGGAGTACTTAAGAGGCCAACCAAGAAGATCATCGTGCTGCTGACGGAGAGTGCGCAGGACGCACTGGGGGGAGAATGTGCACGATAAAATTGCTCTTTGTTTAGTTTGTTAATAAATAGTGTGATGCAACTGCGGGGGGCGGGGGCCGGGCGAGCGTGTGGTGTGCTATCGTCTCGTTCATTCGCCTGAGGTCACTGACCACACTACACGCCGCTCGACACTGCTTCCGCAGCTGCACACTTTTTTCGAAAATAGTCTTTTAATTATTCGCCTCGTCATCAACACTTACTTTAACGCATATTGAAGGATTTAGTCAATTAGTAGACAATGTACAAATAGCGATACTATTTTATTTTTTTAATACCATAAATTCATGCATAAATTTTACATTTAAAATATTTTCACGAAATCGTTTTGCAAACGAAAATTTTAATGGTTCGCCGAATGTAAATAGTACGATATAAAACCGTTACTGGACAATATTTTAATTCCATTTTAAAACGTATGTTATATGAATTTATTATGCGGCTTATAATGTGCCCATATACAACATGCGAATGAAGGGGAAATGCTTAAAAACTTGATAAATAAAAATAGTACTAATGTAACTATATATTCTGTCTGTTTTTGGTTCAACGTCTCTCATCAATACTACATGATTACTCTTAACGTATGTGATCTTTTGACTGACACGTCTATAATTCGATGGAGCCGGCTGCACGCACGAAAAAACATGACTCTGCGTTACCTCGCTCTGAGGCGTTACCTCGCTCTGAGGCGTTACCTCTCTCTAGGCGTTACCTCGCTCTGAGGCTTACATTTAAAATTGACATAATTGTATTTTGCGTACAAATAAATGTAACTTGATCAATTCATGTGATTTCCATTACCTCCTTCTCTATATCCATACAAAATACCTAAAAAATAAAATTTAATTTTTTTTTTTTTGAAAAAATGCAACCATCCATCAATTTTTTTATGACGTTGTCACGTTCAACTATCGTCAGTAAACCAACTTTACAGACCCGATCTTTTTTAAACGTAGCCTGGCACGTTTCTATTAGTGCTTTCTTTCTTTCTTCAGGAAAATCCAACGGAATATTGGTGATCGAACTTAACTGGATAGACGTTGGGCCTTCTAAGGTTAATACGAAAAAATATAGTGTATTTATTATTTCTATAGGTGGGATTTTGTATTCCCACACTAAAACAATTGATAGTCCAATACGCATTCCAGTATTTTGTTGCACTTAGCTTCTTGTTTCTAATGTAATTACGAAACAAATGAATACTACAATAGCAATACTTTTATAGCGACACATGTCAGTACTACATAAATTAAAATTTAAACGGTAAAAAAGGAAGTTATTATTTAAAATACCTTTCAAAATCAAATAGAGCGTCCATTATCTCATTAAGCACACTAAAACAAACATTTTCATAAAACGTAGCCTTTTAGTATTATGAAGACAAACAAACCTTTAAAACTCCACTAAATAACGTACATTCATACATTTGCATATCCGCCTCGCTCCGGTATAATCCGGTAAAAACCGGCTCCCGCCGGACGAAAGCTGTTCCAGTTTTTGCGAGCGCTCCATGTTGATGTTACGTTTGTTGAAACAAGCAAAACGGTCAGGATTATTTCACTGTTAAAATGTAGTTTCTTCTTTTTTGTTTACTTAAAATTTCGCTCAATGCGGGTATGTGTGATATTTTTATGTTGACGTTATATTACTGGTACTTTATTCATTCGTATTGAAAAGAAGTTTTGTAGAAAGCGCAGATATGCCTTTTTTTAATACAATCGACTCGAAATTGCACTAAAAAAATGTGCAAATTCACTTATATATTTTATTTTTACAGTGCATGAGATCCAGGTGATAGAAATCATTTCAAAGTAACAAGGCCGCCCCTTCTGTCCTCTTTGTTCTGAATTAGTATAATATTATAAATGATCTGTACTAAAATTTAATTTTAATTATATGCAAGGGGCGTGAAGATCCCATAAAGATGGTGGTATTTAGTCGTAAAATATATATTTGACAACCTTGTCTTTGGGTTTTTTCAAGTCTTATGAACCTGAAAATGACGTAAGAACTAGTGCATATGTATATTTGGATAAAAACTGATATTAGTTGTATTATCGCAATTTTACATCTGCTTGTAATATCACCTCTTGTTTATGCTCACCATTTGGAGATTTTTTGTTAATAAATCTCAGCAATATATTTATTGTATTTTCAACACAATTTAAATTGGAAACCTTTCACTAATGACAAGAATATAATATTTTCGGTAAAAAGAGATTGAACAATCGAATGAAGAATATTAATGATCTAGCTTGTTTGACTATGACAATCTTTAAACATGACAACTGATTAAATATTATGACAGTTGACATCTCAAAGATTGAATCTAAAATTAATTATCTGATTACAGTATTGACAGACTATGTAAAATTAACAAAATCTAATTCTAGCATTAATTGATTTAATGTCTATGATTGTTTGTGATATAAACTATTTATTATAATTATAAGTCCACAGAATAAATTATACTGAACTATCTGTGATTTTTCTTTACTTTTCCTAATCTGTTCCATTTACAAAACAACAGCAAACGTATCTTACTTAAGAAAGCATAAGTTAGTAAAGATAATCCTCACACAGTAATTTTTCAGGCTTCGTGCAAGACTGATGGAGGATTAGTCATGCGTGTGTGCGCAACCTTAGCACATCGTGACGTCACGTTAAGCCTCTGAGTAATTGGCATCATTTACAGTTCTTAGCGGATATACAATTATTTTGTTTACTTCCGGGAACTGGCTTCGACGTGAGTTAAGTTTGATTTTATACTTTACGAAATAAATTTTACTGACTAAAAAAATATTTTATCGTGATTAAACAAGCAAACAAACGATCAATATTTTTTATTCATTTCAATAATTTAAAGAGAACTTGATGTTTAATACTGACACAGAAAAAACTGTTGGATATAGTTTTAATAATTACATTTTACACAAGTTTTGTGAAGCTTATCAAGTTACTTTAATAGAATGAAGATCTTACTATATCATATAATATATGGAAATCAAAAGATAATTGATTCATATAGATAACTAATAGAAACTTCAATAAATAACACAATTACACTCGTATTGGAAATAAATTTTAATCACTCTTTTGTTTTAGCTCTAGTCTCAACCAAAAAGTACATTTGGAATATTTTTAACAATTTACACAAAATTTAAAATAATTAATTTAATTACATTTTTTATTTTTGCAGATAAATTATTATTATTAACACATATTATTATATATATGTCAGAGACAATAATAATAATTTATTATCTCCCATATAACATTTGCAACAAACATACACATTACATTTAAGAGGAGGAGTCTTAGAGTAGGTCTGTGATATGGATAATGTTGTAAGAGAACACGATGTCGTTTGTTTTATTAGAATGTCAATACCACGCAATATCATGGAGATCTTACAGCTTGTACATTGTCAATGTGTCAAAGTCAATTTGTCATTAGTGCGGTGAAACGATCGTTGAATCTGCGACATATTCTGTAGATTTATAATAGTAACATTATCGTACCAAGGATTTGTTTTATTTAAACGAATTAGAGGCTTCTAATTAAGTGGATAGTCCGAAAACCCTGACATTTCAGGATTTGTATGTCCCGAGCTGGTCTTTAATGGTTGTGATTTTAGGACCATTTTAGAGTACATTTAAAGTACACTCAATTTGTAATGGACTTTCAGGACGCTTAATGTGGTTCGAAAAATTTTAACTACGTGGAAAATGTATAGAAATCGCCTTGAAACGAAAATATATTTATTTATTTGATTAATTATATTTTTGTTTTAATTGATATTCTGATAATTTGAATCGCGGTAAATAGTGCATATAAACTATTGTGTGATTATCGTTTTAATTAATTCATAGTTAGCGTTTTCCCAAAAATTCATAATGTTACGTGAGTGCTATTATCTTTACAAAATTGTTCACAAATTTCGGTAAATTTAAGTTTTGATTTTATATATGTCATTATGTCATAATACTCATAATTCTATCCAAAAGTTTTACACGAAAAAAAATAAAACTCGTCTTCTTTCGTATGCAACCACTGTCGAACATTTCAAAATCGTACAAAAACCTATGATTTCGAAATTAAACATAACTTTTATTTGACTATAATACTGACTTAAAAGATATTGCAGATTAAATATTACGCTAATTAGAATTAAGATTTAATGTTCTATTATTATTATAGTTCATAGTCTGAGTCTTCACACCAGTCAGTAACGTCGAACTAAATAGTCAAGACTCCGTAATCTTAGTTATTGCAACAACAATTCTCCGCATCGGAATAAAAACAATAGCTCGCATTGATGAAAGCTTTCTCGTGTTCACTTTGCTATTTTATTGTTCCCGATTGCAAACACTCTGGATGCAATGGGAATTTATTGACATTATAAAGCTCATTTACAGATTACCCAGTAGATTACGCCGAAGTTCAGTGGTGATCAGTTACAGTACAACTCATACAACAATAGACTTTAGTACTTAAATTTGTACTAATTATAGTTTAAGAATTGGAAATTGTAAAATAATATGCAATATCTATACTATACAAGGAAAATCGCATTTAAGTAAATAAAAGGGATTCATACGGATTTGTGAACGAGAAGTAAATGTAAATTTACGTTCCCCTGGGTACTATCATATAGTTTAATTGTATAGAGAAGACTCACGTGCAACTAGAAACAAGTAAAACTTTCCGGATAACTTACACTAAGCCGAGTAACAGCTTGTGAGGCGATAAGCCGAGCTAAACACGAGGTGTACCAGATAAGCTTGTTAAGCTGATACCATCGATATGGACCTAAATAGCGTCATAAAAGACTTGCATTCAGCATGAGATCTATAGTAATAGGTTGTTAGAATATTCACAACCAAATATCTTGGTTTTTGATTGTCTATAATTAATGTATTAAAAAATATAAGCTAAAATGCACTAAAAAGTATTAAATTATATTTATTTTCATTTATATAAAATAATATAGATAATTAAGTTTTATTTAGTTTATTTAAGCACAAACGCTATTAGGCAAATTTTAAGAGTAATAATTACACAACCAAGTCGGTTAAAAAGAGCTTCCCCACTGTTGCTACAAAAGATTGTGTTGTTTACCTTTATTTTGAATATAGAACTTAGTTTGATAAGTTTGGTATAGTTTTGTTAAACAAAATATAGCTTTTTCAAACCTGACCTTTTCAAAATTCTTTCACTTAACTGTATACGCACCCGTTTTGCGCGTTTAATAGGTATTGCGATTAACAGTTTTCCAATCACTAATGGATTTTTCGTATATTCACAATTAATATTTTCTCTTTTGCAGAATTTGTTGTGAAAAAAACTGTCACTGCAAACAAAAATATAACTTTTTATTTTTTATGTAACAAAAGACAATATAGATTTAGAGCTTATGAATAACAGCTTTTAATTTAAGAACACTTTTTGAGCTCATGTTATCCGCTCCCATATCGACTACTGCTAGTCGCTTCTGTAAAACAAAAGTGCTTTTGGATAATAAAACTTAATGATATCTGTATGCCCCGGAGCTCGGGTGCACTAACAATAATGTTTTATAACAACGAAAATAATCACATTGCGATGCTCACCTCGAGATTGGAAGTCGTTGGAGTTTCGCGGCTACCCCGTTAAGGCGGCAAAGATTATTCGAGATTATTCGGTAATAATCTAAGGATACATTTTTATCTTTATTGCTTTAAAGTTGACAACATTCAGAGTGTTTTATTCCCTAATGCCTTAGAACCGTGGAACGATTTTCGGTTTTCGTCAAATTCTTTTCCAATCTGAAGCACTATCCGGGAATTAAACTTACATGAAACACAACCCATGCGCTTGCTGTAGAATGATAAATTTATCTCAAATATACAGAATTTCAAACTAAATATTAAAAGCCTTTAAAGAAAAAGTATCAAGAAAGCAGCCTTGCGATTCTGTAACTCACTTTTCGAATTCCCACAGCGGTCTGGCAGATACAGAGATCTGAGGCCAACGCCAAGATTAGTAGCGCCACTGTTGCAGAAAAATTAATTTGAGTTGTCTTAAAAAAGTATTGATTGTAAAGATACAGGAAGATATATACAACCTCATTTGAACCTCATGCCTATAAACGAAAACATCTATTAAAATATAAATCCTGGCTATATAATACTCTTTTGTGGATTAAAATATAAATCCTGGCTATATAATACTCTTTTGTGGATTATCTGCAACGTTTTCATCTATGAGGAGAAGCGTTGTTTTCTGGAAATTAGACAGAGCTTCAGTGCTCGCGGCGGAAAGCTTATTTACATAGAGAGTGGGTAAACCCTGAAATACTGATTATTTCTATTATTTCGCCCCACACTCCTATTTCATTTCTTTAATTCCTCATCTTAGATGAATTTGCATAAATGTTTGTCCGTTTGAGCTTTAGCCGACAAAGCTAATATAATTTAGATGAATAATTTCTTTTCAGTTAAAAATGTTTTTGTACTCGAACGACATCATTTTTGGGCAATCGACTGCTTGTAAACCTTTTTGGTTAAGTTTTGGAGGAAAACCTGATTTTTATTTAACCTAGTCTAAGATTACTTTGGAGATCTACGTTTTTTTTATGTTACGAGGCAGGAGGTCAGGATTCTCATCTGATGTTAAGTGATACCACCGCCCATGGAAACTCGCACTGCCTAAAGGCTCGCAAGCTCTCTGCCGGCCTTTTAAGAGTTGGTAAGATCTACGTAGCTCCACATATGAATCGGCATGTTATGGGCTTGTTAGTTACCATAGTTACGACTTATTTGGATATTTTAATTTCTTTGCACATAAGTTTTTATTGTGTAAACATAAAGTAGCCTTCAAGCAGCTGGGTGTGCTTAGCAAGGCAAGACGGTACTTTACTCTGGGCCATCCCTTGCAATTGCATACAGCGCAAATTCACCACATGGAGTGCTCTTGTCAGCTCTGAGTGGGAGCTCCCTAGTACAAGCTCCATTCACTTACCGTATTCAACGAAAAGCATTTCGAACAGTCGACGACCAAGCCCTTTCGGTGCGGCTGGGTTTGGATATTTAATACCTGCAGCTGAGTTTCATCGTCGGACATCGAGGCAGAATACGAAATTCCACCCGTATCACCTCGATGTCCGTCATTCCACAACTGAGCGTTTTCAACTACCCACTGATGTATTTTCGAACCAATTCCACTTAGGGTCCTTTAAGAAAAGATCATACCAATTCGTAAAAGGCCGGCAACGCACTCGCGAGCCCTTTGAGTTTCGACGACCCCCTACATCACTTAACATCAATTGAGCCTCCTGCCTGTTTGACCCTATTCTATAATAAAAATAGATAGTCAATCATTTATTCATATAGGTAACACAATGTACACTTATGAACGTCAAAAAAGAAATATACATTAAAAGCTTCTAATTTTACATTTACTGCCAGTTCTCAAATCAAGGGCGTAGAACAGAAGAGAAGAACTGGCAATAAACTGTCCGCCAGTCTTTTTAATCGCCGATAATACGGTACAGTAACAAAATACGGTATCATCTTAAGGTTGAGTACGAAAGGCTGCCTTATCGCTCATAAGCGTAACTCTTTCAGGTACTTCCGTACAATCACAGGCTTAGGTACATATGATATATAAGAGATATTTAAAATCTGTAGACCATAGTTATTAACTTATTTTTTTTTAACAATAAATCTTGAAATCCAAAATAGACGATGCATGCTTTAAAATAGGAATGCACTACAGTCATGTTTATAAATATAACGTACGAACACCCTCGCCCTATATCACTGTGCCTTTAGAAATCTAAGCAAACAAAACAAAGGAATTACAGTTGATTTAGGGAAATTATATTTTAAGCACTAACCAGTTTATAATATTAATTAACTATCTTCTAATAACACGTATTGTTGCAGCATGATTAAGATGCAAATTGCTTTGTACTCAGCTCTGATATATAGATCATAATTATGTTATAGCGATGATAAATCTACGCGAGAAATATGATTTAGTTTGTGATATTATAATGGATATTGAATTATTGATTTGATAACTAGAACCTATTTCAACCGAAAACTAAATTCAAGGCCCTTAATTCAATATATCGAAATTAGAGAATTGTCACTGAATAAATTCAAAACTCTCGTTAAACGTAAATTAATCAACAAAACTTTTTATAAATTTGACGATTATTTAAATGATCCTAATCCTTGGGATTGATTTGCTCCAGTTCAAATATTTATAGCTGCTGTGCCTTACAAACAATTTGTATGACTCAAAACTTGCCGATTAAATAGAGTGACGGAGAGTTTCGTGCCAGTTCTTCTTGCCCTCTACGCCTTGCGAACTGGCGAACTGGTAGTCAATGTAAGTGTATAATTAATTTAACATCTTTTGTTTTCGTTCATAAGTGTACTTGGTCACCTATATGAATAAAGTTATTTTGAGTTTGAGATACACATACGTCTATACTTTGATAGTAGTTAATAAGTAATAATAAGAATAACTTTGTATGTAAATAGTATGGTAATTATGAGATAAAACTATTTTTATATTTGAAATTCGATTGCTCATGTAAATTATATATATATACTAGTGGACCCCACAGACGTTGTCCTGCATGATATTTAAAGCGATTAGGATATTAAGCAAAGTATGAAAGTACCGACTGCAGTGCCATCTGCCGGGCTGATTTGTGAATCTAAACCATTCCCAGATCCCCTTGAACACACACAAAAAATTTCATCAAAATCGGTCCAGTCGTTTGAGAGGAGTTCAGTCACATACACACGCACAGAAGAAATATATATATTAAGATATATTTTTTTTTTTTACGTATATAAAGTTTTGTAATCTTAATGGGACAGATATATTTTTGTCTTGTTCTACTGATCATGTTTCGTAATAGATATGTGGGTGATCAGTATGGTATCGTAATTTTTATACATTTTGTTTTTATTATATATACGTACAATAATGAATCATATTAGCCATGGAATATCGAATATATTTATAAAGTTTTGTAATTGTAATGGGACATACATGTAAATTTTCTCATAATGATTTTCTTTGTTACAAGCAAATAATTACTTGATAGTAGGTACGCATACTTAGAATGATTTACCCATTGTAGCCAATGCTTACCATATAAAGTCGTACTTAGCCACTAGACTGACATACCTTAGCTTTTTAAACCTTTTTATTTAATTAAGACCAAGACCTAAAGAGTTTGTAGCGCCACTGATTTTATTTTTTTAATATTTAATTAACAAGAGTAATTAATATTTAAAACGACGAAGCTTTCAAGACATTCCTTTAATAACCACAAAGAATTCACTCAAAAATGCTAGGAGCTTTAAGCTCGAACCAAAAACCAGCGAGCCAAAAGCTGTAAAAAACTTAACAATTATGTTAATGGCTACGTAAAAAAATCCCAAAAGTATCCAGGACTTGACCACAGTTTTACTACTTCCAGTAATTCAAATATATTCTATATGTTACTGTGAGCTGATTTATAGTGATTTTTATCAATGCGATTTTTTATATATTCAACTCGGATCAAAAATTACTAACTTAATATTATAACTTTTTTTCCGCTGGGGAATGAGTTCCGCATATGCTTATGAGGGAATCGCTAATAAAACCTCACAGCACCAGGGACAGGGTAACAGCGTAGCCTTGTCCGTAGCCTTGTCCAGCCGTTAAATTCACGGTCCTCAATGGTAATTTATTATGTGTATGATAATTACACATCTAAAAAAACCCTTACAGATAAAACATTGATACAATTCATTCAATATTATAATATACTACCGGACCCCACAGACGTTGTCCTGCATGACATTTCAAGCGATTAGGATATTAAACAAAGTATGAAAGTACCGACTGCAGCGCCATCTGCTGGGCTGATGTGTGAATCTAAACCATCCTGCGATCCACCCAAACACATACAAAAAAAATCATTCAAATCGGTCCAGCCGTTGAAGAGGAGTTCAGTGACATACACATGTACAGTAGAATTATATATAAACTAGTGGACCCCACAGACGTTGTCCCCCTTCCCCTCCCCCCCCTTTTTTTTTTTTAAAAAAAAATAAAAAACCCCCCCCCCCCCCCCCCCCCCCGGGGGGGGGGTGTTTTTCCCCCCCCCCCCCCCCCCCCCCCCCCCCCCCCCAAAAAACCCCCCCCCCCCCCCCCCCCCCCGGGGGGGGGGGGGTGCTCCCCCCCCCCCCCCTTTTTTTTTTTTTTTTTTTTCCCCCCCCCCCCCCCCCCCCCCCCCCCCCCCCCCCCCTCCTTTTTTTTTTTTTTTTTTTTTTTTTTTTCCCCCCCCCCCCCCCCCCCCCCGGCGGGGTTTTTTTTTTTTCCCCCCCCCCCCCCCCCCCCCCCCCCCCCCCCCCCCCCCCCCCCCCCCCCCCCCCCCTTTTTTTTTTTTTTTTTTTTTTTTTTTTTTTTTTTTTTTTTTTTTTTTTTTTTCCTCCCCCCCCCCCCCCCCCCTTTTTTTTTTTTTTTTTTTTTTTTTTTTTTTTTTTTTTTTTTTTTCCCCCCTCTCTCCCTTCTCTTTTTTTTTTTTTTTTTTTTTTCCCCCCCCCCCCCCCCCCCCCCCCCCCCCCTTTTTTTTTTTTCTCTTTTTTTTTTTTTTTTTTTTTTTTTTTTTTTTTTTTTTTTTTTTTTTTTTTTTTAGAATTATATATAAACTAGTGGACCCCACAGACGTTGTCCTGCATGACATTTCAAGCGATTAGGATATTAAACAAAGTATGAAAGTACCGACTGCAGTGCCATCTGCCAGGCTGATTTGTGAATCTAAACCATTCCCAGATCCCCTTGAACACACACAAAAAATTTCATCAAAATCGGTCCAGTCGTTTGAGAGAAGTTCAGTGACATACACACTCACAGAAGAATTATATATATAAAGATGTAAGCTATCTTATATTTTAAGTTAGATGAAACTGCGCACGGTGTGCAAATTTGATTGAAATCGGTTAAGTAGTTTAGGAGATCAAGATTTATAAAAAATATATAGAAATTACCATAAATCGAATAGGCAATGATGACTTTATTTACCATTTTAGTCAGATTTTAAAAAGTAATGGACTCGAAATACATTTTAAAGATATAATATTTTAAAACATATAAGATTTGATATGCTGCCAAGTGATAACAAGTGTATAATAATCATGTTTTACTATATTTTTACTTTTATAAGTATTTTTTTATATTCTACATATTTAGATATTTTTGTATTACTACAACTTGACTATATTCTGCTATTGGGCTGGCTTAGTTCCAGCGAGTTCATTAGTAAGGATTAATTGAATCTTGTCGACTTCGGGAACATTCCTTGACTTTGTCTATTGTGTCGATTCTTGTAACGATACTTTGTCAGCTTCCGCCCTTGTTGCTAGTATGACTTTCCTAAATATTAAACAATTGAGTGGCGTGGTTCTAGCCTCAGACTGCATTTGTTCTTTTATCATGTTTGCCTTTCTGTGACGCAGAGTCGATTTGACCAAACAAGAGTAAATCTTTATCTTAGAATAAATCGTCAGTTAATCGAGAGTAAATCAATTTTACGTTTTACCATCTACAAATTCTAAGAATAGTCGGGAATTGTTACTATACCGCCGTTTCGCACGGAATAATAGCTATTCCTAGAATAATTTAATGGCGTCAGTCAGTCCAATCATCTGATGTCTGTCATTTCACAAATATGTATTCTGTGTTTTAATTTCAAGTCAACGCAACGCACTAAATTAATAGTCTGGCATTGTATAATGAATAGTTTAAACAATTTATTATTTATTTATTTATTTTTAGTAGTTTTATTTTCTGTAATATTAGAATGAAATTCAACTAGGCTCAACAGAAGTTCCTTTTTAGACGAAAGCCTCAAACAAACAACAAATAAAAACTTTTTGTTGTCGTTTGACACCTGTTAAAAGCTACTTTTTCACACTATAATACAGCAAAATCGAGTTGACATGATGTATGCTCTTACACTGTCTCGTTGTAGAACAACATTTATATGCCGAGTTTTATTTTCGTTCACCATTCTCTTTGCTATTCGCGTATTGTTATTCCTAGCGCAATTATACTATCGATTACGTGGAGAAACGACTATGGATTTACTCGAGATTAAAATCATGGAATAGATTATTCCTGGTATAGTTACTCGTGTATAAATTGAAGTTTGGACGAATCGACCCTTATACAAATAGTCGATTTTTTCGACTAATATACCCCGGTATCCTGACGGTATCTTTACAGTACGTGCAAATGTTAAATGCGCAGATAAAAAGAAATCCAGTAGTGCACAGCTATGGTAGGTGTTTTTATAGAACAAGGGGCAAACGGGCAGGAGGCTCATCTGATGTTAAGCGATACCGCCGCCCATGGACACTCTCAATGCAAGAGGGCTCGCTAGTGCGTTGCCGACCTTTTAAGAATTGCTACGCTCTTTTCTTGAAGGACCCTAAGTCGAATTGGTCCAGAAATACTTCAGTGGGCACCTGGTTCCACATAGTAGTGGTGCGCGGCAAAAACTGTCTTGAAAAACGCTCAGTTGTGGAACGGCGGATGTCGAGGTGATACGGGTAGAATTTCGTATTCTGCCTCGACGTCCGTTGATAAAACTCAGCTGCAGGTATTAATCCGAACTACTCCTCTGAACACTCTACATGGTAGCTGCGGTAGAAGATGCAGAGTTTGACCTCAGGATTAAGTGTCGCATTCTCAAGCTACAATCCAACATATAATAAGCACCAAAATCAATTATTAATTTAAAGTGATATATTCAACCCCAAAGTGTTTTCATTCAAAGTCGGCTCAAGATTACTATTCGAAATGTGCAAATCCAAACCACAAACGCCTATCAATCGTATTACTGCCGCATGAGCGACCACTTAAATTAGAAATCCAGATGAATTATCGTTTAAATCGATTCAAAAGCCAGTTATTAGTAGTCACTAGTCATGGTAGGCATACAGATTGCAGATTACAAGCTCTTTGACTACCGTTCTATTAATTTGATTTTTCGGAAAAATTGTAGGGAAATCTATTATATACTTATCATTGTTGGCCTATTGGCTTCAGCGTGCGACTCTCATCCCTGAGGTCGAGGTCGATTCCTGGCTGTGCACCAATGGACTTTCTGTTAAGTTCGCATTTAACATTCGCTCGAACGGTGAAGGAACACATCGTGAGGAAACCGGCTTGCCTTAGACCCAAAAATCGACGGCGCATCTCAGGCGAGGCTGATCTCTTATATTGACCAATGATCATGAAGCAGATACAGAAATCCGAGGCCCAGACCTTAAAAAGTTGTAGATGTTGCAACGCTACTAATTTATTTTTATTTTTGATTGTTTATGTTATAAGTTTTTTTGTAACTAATGGTTAATTCAAAGGTTTAATCTTAAAAAATATGTATATATGAATTATCCTCGTATATGTTATAGTAGTTCAAAAACGAACACAAGATGACTTAAACATAATTAGGAATTACCTCGTGACAGCGATTATGAATAAATAATTGTTAAAAAATTTAGTCCGTTGCGGGTAGGCGCAAGTTGAATATCGAGTCCTCGCAAAATAACCAATTAAAAATAGAAATAAGTGAGAATACACAAAAAAAAAGGGTGCGTGTACTTATGTACGCGCGTAAGAAGTTATACTTCTTTGGCATTATTAGAAATAGATTTTGATTGCATGCAAATAATTAATTACAATTAAATAATCAAAGACTGGAAAAGGAGTCATTATAGTCAATAAAGTTCAGTTTACATTTGAAAAATTTAATAAATAAATATTTATAATTATTCTCTTACAAAATAAAAATTTTTTATAATTCATATTATAAAATTTTTAACACATTTATATTAATATAATTATATAAAATGTGTTAATAATATAATTTGTAGCACATGCTACAGACCTGATAGCAACTTTCTTTTATTCTATTTAGAGATAAGAGATAATTTAAATATAATACCGGTGTCTTCCTTGTAGGTTTCTTTTGAGTTGTTTGGGGATTCTTGTTGATCAGTTCGACATGATTTTCTTTAACCTTTCTTTAATCCTACAAAATAATGAAATTGTTAAGTTATGTTGTCACTGTTGTGCCACACCTTTGTTTGGCTTTTTTAGTATTCAAGTTATGTCAAAACTGATTTATTACCTTGTCATTGTTGGCTTTATTTGCTTTTGGGATAGCAATTGTTTCCAAAATGATTTTATTTGTAATATCCTGAAATATATAAATAACATCTATTAATTTAATGTCATGGTGAGTGGTTCGCACTCAGGTATTAAGGTGTATTATACCCACTGTCCATTATAAGTGGGAATGGGCTCACTTCTGGCTGGACAGAGTTTCGGTACTACAAGAGCAACATGGATGTTTTGAGGTATTACAATATCTCTAACTACCCTGTAGGGGAATAAAGTATGTGCCTATGCTTGAGAGGTTGAGCCTTGAACATCACCATCATATTTATAATTAACATTCCCTACCTCGACACCATCACAATCAAATTCATTGAAATCTACTTCAAAACCCGTTGCGGTATCATCTCTGCCATATCCATTGTCTGGAGAAGGTGATGGTGGCTTTGTTCCACCTCTTGTTTTTGATGTTTCACGGCGATAAGATGACAACTCTTTTTTTTTATTCAATTTAGTGCACTTCCACTGAAATTGTTTTTTGTCTCTTGTCCTTATATTTGCTAGATTAAATCTGAAAAATTACATGTTTTGATTAAATAATGTAATCATTTTTTTGAGATGCAGGTACTTATTAAAATGTTTACTTCTCTGTAATATCGCTCCAAGCCTTCATTTTCTCCTTATTAGTATTCGTGCTTAAATCTTTGTTCTCAATTATTGATATATAGGGTCGTAGAATATTTCTAAAAAGTTGCTGTAACAAACGCAATAAACAAAAGTTAATTAAGTTCATGTTTCAGTTTTAATCAACAATAATACTCGATAATACATACGGATAGTTAACCTCAATTGTATTGAAGCACTCAGGAAGGTTGGCACAGTTTTTTCACAAATATTTTATCATATTAATTAGTATTGATTTAGATATTCAATTTCTGATTATAATTCAGACGCACATATAAAATTCGCACTTGTATAATGAAAATAACTAGGTACTTTTAGAATCTTTTATTTTAAACAATAATTCAAACTCCTATATTTGTTTAAAAGGTAAATGTCATTGTCAGATGTCAATTGTCATGGATATTCAAAATTCTTGTTAAGCTGCTAAGCTAAGAAATAGAATATGCGTGAAAGTTAGCTTATATTCTATTTCTTTTGTAGATTGCGCACGCTATAATCACACCTCCGAATTTTGTGTCATAGGTGCGCGCGCATCGTAAAATTTCACTCTCATCAAATTTTCATAACGCGCCTAAAAGTATAACTTCAATAAAAAGTAAATATTGAAGTGAACCAGGAGAAGATATACTATAGGCAAACGTACTGCCTCATTATCAGTGTAAAAAATAGAAAAAACACGTTTTAATTTGTGCTATCTTGACTTCGATTTCGGTGACTTTTCGTTTTGACTAAAACAATTAAAAGTGCGTGTACAAATCAAGTGATTGCATCAATGCAAGTGACTTATAATAAGGATCAGTCAATTTTTGCTGATATCACTACAAAAGAAGAAAAAACCATGACTTTGTATCTGTGATGTTAAATGTGTGTACTCTTTGTAAACGTCACTCAAGAAAGAAACTGTTCAAGTAATTCGTCCATCTCGTCATACAGTACCTCGGCGTCGCAGATAAGCTGTGTTCGGAATCGAACATTTCTATCGGCCTTAGTTGAAACCTATATACGGGATATTGAAAGATCAATTATTTTTAATTTTTTGTTTTATAAATTTATATAGATATCTAATTTATTTCTATACATACATATATATAGAAAACTAAAAAAAAAAAAAATAATAATAATAAAAACATAAAAATAAAAAAAAATATATATATATAATAATAATATTTAAAAAAAAAAATGTCTGCAATCTGGGAGTAATAGAATGAGTGCCTCAAAGAAAAAGTTAACTCAGCAGGTACTTCATCCAAGCCTGCTCAACACAAGACCTGACGCTTCAGTAGGAAGTTTAAAGGATACAGACTCGAAATTCTTCGATTCCACGTTTGACTGTGACCCAACAATAAATGATGATACCAACAAAGTTTCTCCCCCCTCCTTCCTGGCAAAGAGTCCCAACAGACCGCTATCCCAAAAGAAAAAGACTATCAAACAGTCCACCGCGTAGTCAAATACCGCCTAACCAAAAATCACAAGTAACAATTAGTACTTCAAACAGATATAATCTATTACCTGTAGATCTAACCGAGAAGGAAAGAGACGACTCGTCCACTAACGCCAAAAAAATTTACAAACCACCGCCTATAATCTTATATGGGATAGAAGATATATCTAAATTAACAGAACTTATAAACAAGACGATACCCCACGAAAGCTACTCATATAAAGTTATTAATAGAGATCAGCTAAGAGTTATGGCGCAGTCAACTGAAACATATAAAAACTTGATAGAATTTATCCGCAGCAATGACCTTATTGGTCACACATTCACACAGAAGCAGAACAAATGCTACAGGATTGTTATAAAAAACCTGCATTATACCACCCCCTCCATCAGCTATAATAGAAGAAATTGAAAAAACAGGAAACATGGTACGCGGTGAAATAGTTTACGCCATATCTAGAAAAAATAAGAAGCCCTTAAATATGTTCTTTGTAAACGTAGAACCCAGTATCAATAACCCTGAAATAAAAAATATACAATATATTTACCACACTAGAGTTACAATAGAAGATCCAAGAAAGTCTACCGAAATAGCCCAATGTACCAGATGCCAACAATATGGTCACACTAAGAATAATTGTATGCGTCCCTATAGGTGCGTTAAATGTGCACAAGGGCATAAAACTACAGATTGCCCAAAAAGGATAAAAACACACCAGCTACTTGTACTCTTTGCTTTTGGTGAACATCCAGCTAATTATAAAAGGCTGCCAAGTGTATAAGGAGATCCGTGCTCGAAAAATGGCTAACTCAGGAAAAGGAAAAGTCCCTGTAGATAAGAAGCCTACCAATACATTTGAAGCCCAAATAGGTGACTTCCCTCCATTAAAACCCTCCAGGTATAATAGACTACAATCCTCAAATAACCAGGATAATAACAATTCGTACATACCGGAAAATGGGCCTAGCCCAGCAAACACTCGTAGCTGGAATCGAAATATAGAGAATAGACAAACTCAGCCAACGAGCTCTTTTAGAGCAAATCATAATAAAACAGTCAGAAAAGATTGACATCCTCATCCAACAAATAGGGACTCTTATGAGTCTACTAACGACAGTAATAGCTCAACAGCAAAAATGAAATTCCTACGTATCGCGACATGGAACATAAATGGCTTACTCCCAAATAAGCAAGAAGTCGAGGTTTTTATAAATCACAATAAGATAGATATTTTACTGGTCACTGAAACGCATATGATTGACCAAAAGAATAATAAAAATGAAAGGATACAATGTATACTTCTAACCAGATGGTACATCTCTCTGGGCACTGTTATAATTAAGGAAAACATTAACATCATATCCTGCCACCATTCAAACATGCGCACAACAAGCCGCTATAATAGCTGTAGATGACTGGCAGGGATCACTCAATGTGGCTGATGTCTGTCCACCTAGACACCGGATAGATGAGCATATGTATAATGACTTTTTCCATACGCTGCTGCAAATACATTGTAGGAGGAGACTGAACTCTACACACTTCTGGGCTCCACTAACAACAACAAAACCGGGAGCTGAAAAAGTCTATTGATAGTAATAACCTTAGTGTAATATCAACAGGTGAACAAACCCATTGGCTAAAGACCGAAAAAAATGCCAGATCTTTCGACTTCTTCATCACTAAAGGGATATCTGGGCTCTACACTAAAGTCCAATCTTCTAGATGGCTCCTCTCACACTAACACAACAGTTATTTACAAAGAACCACGGGAGACTTTATACAACCGTAAAACGACTGGAAGCCTTTCGAGAATACATTGAAATAATGCTAACCTACGCATACCCCTTAAAAGTGAAATGACATAACGACACACTTGCAAGTTCTATCTTATACAAAACAGCATCTCGACCCCATATATAGAACCTAAAACACAAATCAGGACATACCGTTGAAATAAAATACTTATTGCTGCAAAGAAACTAACGACATGCATACCACAGGAATCACAATAAAAAGCGTTGAATAAAGCCCAAAAATTTAAAAAACTACTCAAAAAAATGAATCGTACATTCAAACTTTCGCCATATAAACGACATTTCACTCTAAGATGACGAAATCATTAAAAAGGCCAAAAACACATGCCCCCTTTAAGACAAGCTAATCGCGAATGGGCACAAACACAGGATAAACGGAGCTGTGCCAACTTTCTAACGATGTATTTACCCTCGACGACTATGCAAACCGAAGACGAATTTGATGAAATCATAAATAGTGATCACAAATTCTTTACCACTAAAACTTGTTAAACCGTCAAATTAAAAAAAACTATAAATAATTTAAAACAAACCGGTTCGATCTTATTACCGCAGAATACTTAAAACTACCGAAAAAAGTATCGTTCTGTTAACAATCCTCTTTAACGCAATATTAAACTACAATATTTCCCAAAACTATGGAAGGTGTCCATTATAAACATGGTTCCAAAACCTGGAAAACCTCCAACAGAAGTTTCATCATACAGGCCTATTAGTCTCTCCCCTTGCTATCAAAAGTATTTGAGAAACTGGTCATTAGTCGCCTTCAACCAGTACTCAAAGAACAAGAAGTAATACCTGACCACCAATTTGGGTTTCGTGCACAACATGGAACAATGGAACAAATACATCGTGTTACTCATACAATACGGCAAGCCCTAGAAAGAAAAGAGTATTGTTCAGCAGTATTTCTCGATATACAGCAGGCTTTTGATCGCGTATGGCATAAGGGCCTCCTGTGTAAGCTAAAGTTGAACCTACCAAATACTGCCTACCTTCTCCTGAAGTCTTATTTGCAAAACCGTATGTTCCGGGTCAAATGTGAGGATTATCTATCATCAATCTGCCAAATAGAAGCAGGAGTGCCTCAGGGCTCAGTGCTGGGTCCATTCCTTTATACAATCTTTACAGCCGACATACCAGTTACGGACGATGTTGTCATTGCAACCTATGCAGACGACACTGCAATCCTTTCCTGCAATAAAAATCCTAACGAAGCATCCGCAAAACTACAAAAATGCCTGGACAAAATAGGATTATGGTTAAAGAAGTGGAGGATACGGGCAAGCCCAGCGAAATCGGTTCATGTTACGTTCACACTAAGAAGAGAAGAGTGCTCACCGGTGACTCTGGAGGGAGCTGTTTTGCCAAAACGGACTACAGCGAAATATTTGGGCATGCACCTGGACAGACGCCTGACTTGGCAAGACCATATTTATATGGCTTTTAAGCCAAGAAGGAGCATGCTATTGGTAGGCTTCGTAGCATGAACTGGCTATTAGGTAGAAATGCGGCACTCAGTTTGGACAATAAACTCCTCATCTATAAAACTGTAATTAAACTGCCACTGTCGAGGAAGACATTAAAAGATCAATCGTGCGATACAAAAATGAGACTTCCACAACACGTCACACCCCCCCTAGCTTCGGGCCTCTTGGAAACGATGGACAGTGTGTATCGGCTAAAAAGGGCGAAACTTGCCCCGCAGTCTGACAGTTTACAAATTACGGAGGGAATAAAAATTGTTGGATTGCGTTCCCTAATTGCCATCTTTCCCATAAAATCTGAAAAAGCCAAGAGGCTGATTGCAGATAGATGAAGAGTTTAAAAAAAAAAAAAAAAATTTAAATCCGTCGTAAAACCCTTTATGTTATATGGTAATGAATTGTAAAAATAATAATTCAAATATGTTCGTGAATGCCCTCTGAATGTCTCAAGAACTTTGCAACGCGTTTGATGTCTATGACATTGGTACGTTGACGTTCAATCACGCACTTTTCATGTTTCATTGGGGCTACAATAAAACTTATATTTATGAGCTTATTGAAATCTTACTACGTTCTAGATTGACTGAATTTCTAGGTGAACTAAATAAGTAACGATCCCCTTCATTCATATAAATTAAATCTGTCTTACGCTTTAACTTTTTTCTGAAAAACTGTCTTTATATTGCGATGAAGAAACTGATAATATAGTAAAAAAACTTCCGTTAAAACTCTACGATTCGAATATTGAATGTTCTTTTGAGAATACTAAATCTCAATGTTGTTACATATAATACCTGGAACTGCGCTGTTATTTATTTTATCATAACGGAAATACATACGTATTGTAGCTATATCTAACATTTCAATTAATATTGGTGCATGTGCGCCTGGAATGTTTCCTGGAAAATATTCTTCACAAAGCGAACTGTAAATATTTTTTTACCTATTAATTGTAGAGCTGTGTTGGCCTAGTGGCTTTCGGCGTGCGACTCTCATCCTTGAGGTCGTAGGTTCGATCCCCAGCTGTGCACCAATGGACTTTCTTTCTATGTGTGCATTTAACATTCGCTCGAACGGTGAAGGTAAACATCGTGAGGAAACCGGCATGTCTTAGACCCAAACAGTCAACGGCGTGCGTCAGGCGCAAAAGGCTGATCACCTACTTGCCTATTAGCTTAACAAATGATCATGAAACAGATACAGAAATCTGAGGCCCAGACCTAAAAAGGTCGTAGCGCCACTGATTTTTTTATTAATTGTTGATGCAAGAATGAAATTTATACGAGTATTTAAAATTTATATAATTTTTTTAATTCCTCATATTTTGTAAAAATAACACTGAAACTTCAAACACTTTAGTTATATTTATTTAATGCCCTATGTGAGTTTGGGCATCTGATTTCAGATGCTGTTATTTACCGTAACAATTTCGTGTTGGAAAGAAGTTCCTTATCGCGCGTTGTGAAAGGGGGCTAGACGAAAAAAATTCTTACGAAAAGTTGTCACGACACTTTTTTGCTATTTGCTATTGTAATACACCGGTTCTCGTCCGATCATCGAAGTTAAGCAACGTCGGGCGAGGTCAGTACTTGGATGGGTGACCGCCTGAGAACACCTCGTGATGTTGGCTTTTTTTTGTAGGGATAAGAAATGAAAATTATTTTTGGAATCACTTAACTAAATTAGTCTTGTTGGAACGAAGTTATCGAGCGTTGCGAAAGGGGGCTAGACGGAATTAATTAAGACCAAAAGTTGTAACGACACTTTTTGCTATAGTTGTTATATTTTACATTTTCGATTTAGCTATCGCCAACGTCCATACCACGTTGAATACACCGGTTCTCGTCCGATCACCGAAGTTAAGCAACGTCGGGCGAGGTCAGTACTTGGATGGGTGACCGCCTGGGAACACCTCGTGATGTTGGCTTTTTTTTTCGTCGTAAGATTGGTGTCGAGAAAATCTATCATACTGTTATGATACCAATTAACATATAAATTAATCGAAAGGAATTTCGTTCCATCCGGGTGTCCCTTGACACCGCTAAAGTTTTTTTTTTGTTTTGTCTCACGATGTTTACCTTCACCGTACAGTAGGTATTAAATGCGCAGATAAAAAGAAAAATATATGGGTGCATAGTCGGGATTTTAAATGCAGGACCTTAATGAGAGTTGCATGCTCAAACCACAAGTTAACATGCTCTGTTTTAAACAAAATTCATATATATTTAGGAACTTGACATTTATTTTATTAATCAAGTTGATAAAGAAATATTAATTCTCATTAACATAGTACTATATATTTATAGCGTATTGGATAAGCCATAATTCCCTTGTAATCACTGATATTTAATAATAAATATGACTAATGAATTCAATCCGATTATAACAGTTTAATTAATATCAAAGCCAATATAACCATTAACCGCCCTCATAAACATTGTATTTGCTAATGGATATTATTTTATGTACGCAACGGTTCGGTAATAACTAATTATCCTATATCTACGTTGGAATATAATACATTTATTTACTTTTTAATACATGGCATCGCTATTTACCAAACTATATGAATCGACCTATTCTCATACGTACTAAATATATGTAAAATCATAATAAAAAACTGTCAATGCAGAGGATAGGAGATTTTTATACAAGTAAATATTTTACGGTAGTCGCAAATCTATATATATAAAAATGAAACCCGTTTTCCGTTGTCACGACATAACATGAAAACGGCTTGACCGATTTGTCTGATTCTTTTTTTATAATATTCCTTGAAGTTCGAGGATGGTTCTTACGGCGAGAAAAATTAAAAAAAATTGAGTGAAAAAGTCTAAAAACAACACTTTTCTATATTCCCATACAAAATATTTGTAATAATATTTAAAGGCAATTTGAATTTTAATACCATATCATAAAGTTCAAGTGTTAGTGGAGGGGTTCCGGGAAGGTAAATTTTAATTTTTTGACATAATGTATTTGTTGTCTTATCAACTTTCTTTTTTTATCTTACTAGCTAGACCGGTGTCCCGAATAGCAGAATAAGTATTTAAAAAAAATAAAGAATCGACTGTTAGGCGGTACGATGTTCGCCAGGCCAGCTAGTAGACTATATATATGCAATATCGATTAGATATCTAGCAAAACCCTTTACATTGCTACATTACAGTAGATGTGTTACCCTCGTGACTAGACGCGGGATTTTCTACTACTGTCGTGCGTTGAAACCCACATATCAATGGATTTATTATTTATACACGTAGTTATCGCTATCACTGTGAAAAATAGTCTTGTTCCCAAAAAGCACAACTATTAGAATTATTTCATGTCAGGAAAGCTAATCAGGTTTTTTATTTTGTTATTATATATATATATATATTATATTTGTTATGCAGCTTAGTTTCAATATACTCGTAAATGGTTACTTAAACTTTAATTAAATACATTGAATATTACTGTAGATAGAAACTTTTTTTTTAATTCTAAAAGATTTCCTTGGTTAGGGTTGTCGTCGAAGAAAACCTTTAAATAGTTCTGAAGCAGTTCTAACTATAATTCCAGTCCCAGAACTACAAGAGTGCTGCGTTGAGCGATGACCGCCCTGCGAATGTAGCAGCAGGTCGCGTACAGAGCCGCCCTAAAAGTCAAAGAGTTCCTGGCACCAGACTACGTTTTCGTGGAAAACAGCAGAAGGATTAAAAAGAGTATCATAATCCAGAGGTAATTGGAACAACTGTAGAGTGCTATATATGAAATGTTATAATAGTATGTATCTAGTTGTTGCCTACTGTACGAATTGTATGAATATTATCTTAAAATAAAAGGGAATACTAAGTTGCTTATGTTTTCCATGTTCAATAATAAAAATATGTCATATCGCATATAAAAAGGGCTTTTAATCTGATTAAAGGGCCTGTTAGATTATGACAGTGACTATGCCAAAATATGTCATGAATACCATGAAACAGCATATCACGGGAAAATAATACAATCACTTAGGGTCAACTTCAATATGTCAAATATGATAAGGGTCATAAATGCTAGAAAACACAATATCGACTAAAATGTATAGTACCTTATTTGAGTTTTTATTTTTATTGTTATATTCACAAGCACAAACAAAAACGGCTTTAGCCTTCTTTTGTTTATTCGCCTAACATATGCAGGTTTCCTCAGAATGTTCTCCTTCACCGTATGAGCGAGTTGCTCACCTGTGATTCGAAGTTACGACCACAGGGTTGAACAACAGTTGCACGCAGGCAACACTTGTCATGTATGTTAGTACACACTTGTCATGAGTTTACAATGTTTGCATTTCTGACTCCTTTATCAGAGTTCTAATAAATCGCAGTTGAAATAAATCGCAAACTTGAGCACTCTGCGAATTATCAAGTTTGGTCGACTTCAGTTATTTGTCTTCCTTTCTTCGCTGAACTTTTCCGCATTAATTACTTACTAATTGTGCACTGTTACTTCTATCAACATTGTTTTATTTTATCAAAAGATTTAAGGTTTATTTTATGTTAGATTTGAGCATCTATCAAAGGATTTACTGTTTTTATGCAATTAACATGTTAGCAAAATATCTCAGGTAATTTATGTTACCTTAGAATAAAATTTATAAAATCTTGAGCAAAAATGATACTATAATTTTTAGAACACTATCACTGAGACCGGTATGGTTTATGAGTTTTCTATCAATTAAAAGTATATAGATTAAAATGTATAATTTCATATACATGTTATACTCATAACCATAAGACTACTAATAATTTAGAAGAATATACAATATACATATTGGCAATATGTACTTAAACAATGACGAAAATTTTAATACTAGCAAGCTCGAGCTGTTTACTTACTAAAAACAAAACAGACTATAGAAGAAATAAAAAGATACTATCGATCCGAGACTAGACAGTAGACGTTGATAATATTTAAAATTGCAGTAGAGGGATGTTGTAAAGGAGGCGACAAACTATTTCTTATTGGACAAAGACAAACTCTGAGACTGACAAAGTAAAAATGTACCGACTCTAGAACTTTTTATTTTCGATACACTGTAAAGAAACGTGCACTTACTATTTGATCTCGAAATAGCACTAGCAGTTAAGATATACTTCGTAACGGCTTAAGAGGAGTATCAATCTTAACTCTAAAAATTTATCAAGTGGGTAATTGAAGCATAATAAATAGATGTAGTTTAATTTATTAAAATGCAATGTTATATCGTTCTCGAGAGCGCGTTTCACGACTAGATACAATTCTACCATTAGTGGTGTAGTGTTAGTTAGAGTTTCAGAGGTAAAAGATCTTGAACATTTATACAATATTCATTATAATAGTAGGGAAGTTAGGAAGACTTCTTTATCGAGGTTGCGTAAAAAATTTAATGTAAATTTTTGTTACCGTCACATTTCTCGGTATACGCGCCATGTTGCATTTTGATGTCACAACTTCTTTATCGGCGTTGGAATGAAACTTCTTTATCAACGTTGGGAGAAGTTCTGCAGCAAATGTCACGTTTTTCAATGATGGCTAATAATTCTATTACAAATAAATGAAATTCTATAATAATTTTAGTAAAAGGCAAAATGAAATATTTGTATTCATGTCTACGATAATAAAAGCCTTTTGTTAAACTTTATCTAACTTAACGAATTTCTTTAGTGTTGTAGTATTAGTAGTAGATCATTTTTCGAAAAGTAAGATTATTTCTTAGTTTCACTTCTTACGTGTGTACACCTAGTACACGCACAATTTTTTTTTTATTAGCAATTGTTGCTTATTAGTTAGTTTTTTGCAATGGATGCTGACCCATTAATCTGCTGAGATTACCTGAATTTTTTGCTAACAAAAAGATAAACAAAATGTTATCTTAGGGTTAACAACATCGGAATTTTTTCAAGCATATTTTATTAGCATTATTTTAGTGCTATTGTTTCACATTATTATACAATGTTTAGTGTTAAGTTACAATATTTGCTAGCAGTTCTTACTTTGGTATAAATCTGTGAAGAAACCTTAGAAAAATAAAATAAATTTCATTTCGAAAAAATGATTTGTGTAAATAACAAATGGTAGAGGTATTTACGTTTCAAGCTTTCAACAATGCAGCCGTTGTAGCAAATAATTTAACACCGACTCGTGTTCTTAACTTGTTGTCGGAACGCACGTTTTTTTCATAAGAATTCAAATGTTAAAAGAACGGCTTTATCGCTATAATTATTTTTTTGTGTTATATTTATAAACCGATGTATTTGGTATTTTTATTATTTAATACATATTACGTAGTTTGATTGAAGCAGAATAACAACTTCCTGTATTATTATGCTTATATCGAAAAATATTTAAAGTAGGAAGTGGTAATAGAGCCGACATGCTAACTTATTTTTGCAATTTAGTCGCAACAGAGAAGTCAGTCAGCTTTCCGGACACTAATAGTAAAAATTTTGGGTTCTAAGACGTACCGGTTTCCTCACGATGTTTCCCTTCACCGTATGAAGACGTTTGAATTGGCAATAATTATTGGCACAGCTGTAATTTGTAAGTCCGCAAATACCGAAAAAAAAATTATGAGGGGTATTAAAGTCACATTCTCCTTGAAAAATGTGTTGTTTACGTCGTAAGAAACGGTGTTAATAAAAAAAAATATTAATATGCTTTTTGTAATTTTAATAAATTTGATGAATAAAAACTATACACAATTTTGTATATTTTAATAATTGGAATTTAACATTTTATTAATCCATTGTAATCCATCGTAAACTCTTTCACATAATCCCGAACGTTTTGGTTCAGAAGGCTTGAACATTGTTTGGATGATTCCCACAATTTTTTTGTTCTCGTTAACTACTGGCCCTCCGATGTCACTCTAAAAGAAAATTTTTTTTTTGAAAAAAAAAAAAAAAAAAAAAAAAAAAAAAAAAAAAATTTTTTTTTTAAACAAAAAAAAAAAAAAAAAAGTTTTTTAAGGGTTTTAAAAAATTTTTGGCAACAACACCCCACCCCCCTTTTTTTTTTTTTTCCCCAAGTTTTTTATATAAAAAAAAAAAAAAAATTTTATTTTTTTTTTAAAAAAAATTAAAGTAAGACTAAATCATAAGTGTGACTTGTGTTTGTCAAATTCAATATATTTGCTATACACGGTATCACTTAACATCAGGTGAGCCCTGCCCGTTTGCCTCCCGTTCTATAAAAAAAAAATCATCTTAATCTCGACTCAATCTGAGGATATTATATTTATATATATATATTATTATATAGCGTATATTTTTTTTTAAGTCCTATTACTATATTGTTTGATTAAATATTTATCAAACAACAAATCCAGCGACTATGGGAATTGAATTCAGCGCATTTTAATTGGCTGGAAAAACTTGCTGTGAAAGTCCCGTCGTATTTGTTTAAATGTTGAATGTATACTGAAAGGGCCACTTACGAAGTATTCTTCATCAGTATCAAATCCTTTGTTATTCCTAATGGCTAAAACAGACTTATCAGGCGAAAATTTAGTACACACACCTTTTACACATGCGTAATTACTTAGAGATGTTACTTTTTTCACTTGTAAATTATTTGTTGGATGTTTATCCTGAAAAATAAAAAATTTTATATTTATTTTACTATAATTATTAACATAAATATAATGACTAAAACCTTTAAATAACAACATGTCGATATATTTTCGGAATGAGAAAAGTATGAAAAGGTTGTTTTTTATACAATAAATAACAATAAGCTTTTTTGTGTTTCTTTAAAATTGTACAGTGTTTTTTTGTATATTATGGATTATTTTATGAGTTACATAAATTAGGTTAATAATGGTAATAATTGCTTTTAGAGTTAATCCCTTCTTGGGTTAAGTGCCTTTTCCATTCGTTCCAATATTGTTAGGTTTTGGTTTGGTGCAGCCATTCTATTCATATGTCATAGGGCAACCTTCGCCGCGCTGCCAACTTCTTTTCATAATTTCCATCGTAATGCTGCACATATTTTATAACGGTCTCTTGAATTTGTATAAGAAACGGTTGTCATAATTTTATTTATATTTACGTTGAAAGTTACTCGTGTACTTTCTTAGTTGAGAGATTCTATCAATAATTGTTTGTCATAAGCTGTTACCATTAATAAAACTATGTTGAATGTTTGTATGTTTTGGCGATAAATTATCGTCGTCGTCCCGAGCTTTCGTTAGATTGTTGTAAAATATTTGTGGGTCTTCTAAACTTGAATCTTCAGTAAGTGCATATACTATATACTATAGTATAATTGAAATTTTGAGCCCGTCAAATTGGAGTTGACGATATTTAAGTGCTTTTTTTACCATAAAACCATGTAGCAAAATTATGATCGCGGTATTCTTGAATGTGACAACCTGTTCTTCGAAGTCTTGAGAAATCTATTATATCCCATGAGATATTTTTGATATCCTAGGCCAATTCTTGGTATATTTCGGTTCATAGTAGGGACATCACCTTGTAAGAGTAGAATTTTATATTGTAACATAGTAAATTGTATTTAAAATACTTTTACCATGGTTTACAGCCAGCGACAAACTTGGTACATATTTATATGTTACATCTCGGTGCAGTCCTTCAAAATGTATAAAATGATTATTTTAAACAATCTTGTATTACAGTAGTTATAGCTATTATATGTACTAAATACAATAATTAATAATCATGTAAAAACCACGCGACATACAATAGACAATCCTAATCTACATATAATTAGTATTTATCGCGGCGTTAGCGTGGTTCCTAACTCAAATTTACACATGTACAAGTATTTGTTGATACAGCTACCATTGTTACAAGCGAAATGACATCGCGAATGGATATTTTATAATCAGGCCGAATTTGTTCGTGATATAACATTATCAAGAGCAGTGTTGGCCGAGTGGCTTCAGCGTTACTGAGGTCATAGGTTCGATCCCCGGCTGTGTACCAATGGACTTTCTTTCTATGTGCGCATTTAACATTTGCTCGATCGGTGATGGAAAACATCGTGAGGAAACCGACATGTCTTAGACCTTAAAAGTCGACAAGTCGACAGTGGCGCTACAACCTTTTTAGGTCTGGGCCTTTGATTTATGTATTTGTTTAATGATTATTTGTCGATCTAATAGGCAAGTAGGTGATCACCCTTCTGTGCCTGACACACGCCGTCAACTTTTTGGGTCTAAGGCAAGCCGGTTTCCTCCCGATGTTTTCCTTCACCGTTCGAGCGAATGTTAAATGCGCACATAGAAAGAAAGCAGGTGCAGAGAGAGATTGAGTGTCGCACGCTGAAGACACTAGGCCAACACTGCTCGTAAATAGACCATATTATATAAAGTATAATATTTCCTGATATATTTCCTGATTATATTTAGCCGCATTAGCTGCAATGACATTATAAAAACATTTAAACAGCTAAAAATAAAAAAAACTAAAGATCTTTGGGGTGTATCTGTTTTCATTTTACAATCAGTAATCAATACTATCAGTTCAGAGTTGGCTATAATATTTAATGAATGTATAGATTGTGGAGTCTTTCCAGACCAGATGAAGATAAGTAAAATCACACCGTTATTCAAAACGGGCAGCACTTCGGACCCCACAAATTTTAGACCCATATCTGTGCTGCCGGCTTTGAGTAAAATCTTTGAAAAAATCATTCTTGAACAATTACTGATACATTTTAATAATAATAAACTTATGCATAGCCAGCAGTAAGGTTTTACAAGAGGTCGCTCCACAGCAGATGCTGGCATTCAATTAATTTCCGAGATTTTAAATGCTTGGGAAAATTCTCATGATGCCATTGGAGTTTTTTGCGACTTATCAAAGGCTTTTGACTGTGTCCATCACGAAATCCTAATCAAAAAACTTCAACACTATGGCATTGGCGAAAAAGCGCTAAATCTTATGGAATCATACCTGAGCGATAGAATTCAAAAGGTAAATGTAAATGGAGCTATATCACAGGGATCCTCTGTTACTATGGGAGTACCGCAAGGCTCCATACTTGGTCCCTTCTTATTCCTCGTCTATATAAATGACCTACCATTTCTTGTAAAGGAGCTTCACGAGATAGTACTGTTTGCTGATGACACTACGCTTTTATTTAAAGTGAAACGACAAAATCCATCACTTGATAACGTAAAAAGTGCCATCTCCAGTGTAGTTCACTGGTTTAATACAAATAATCTTAAGCTAAACGAAAAGAAGACAAAATGTGTTAAATTTGTAACTACAAATGTAAAAAGTAGTCATTCTCAAATAATAATTAAAGACGAGGAAATAGACTTTGTTGATAATGCGGTGTTCTTGGGAATTACTTTAGGTAAGGTCTTTCGAATAGGCTAAGTTCCGCAGCGTTCGCAGTAAAAAAGATACGCGATCTTACGGATGAGAACACAGCAAAGCTTGTTTATTTCAGCTATTTTCATAGTATTATGTCATATGGTGTTATTTTGTGGGGTAATGCAGCTGACATTAAATCGATATTTGTAGTGCAAAAGCGGGCTATAAGAGCGATCTGTGGGTTGTCCCCACGGGAGTCGGTCCGAAAGAAGTTTAAGGAATTACATATTTTGACTCTGGCAAGTCAATACATTTATGAGAATATTTTGTATGTGCGGAAAAATATAGATATTTTTAAAAAGAATAGTAGCTTCCATAATTATAGTACTCGTAATAAAGACAAAATAAGCGCACCAACCAGAAGGCTGCATAAAACGAGTAATTCTTTCCAAGGCAATTGTATACGTTTTTTCAATAAAATCCCTAGTGAGATACAAGAGTTGTCAATAAATAAATTTAAGTGGTACATTAAAGTAAAACTGCTTGTTAAGGCCTATTATAATATAAATGAATATTTAAACGATCCTAGTGCTTGGATATATGTTTCTCCAGTATAAATAGGTAACGCGACTGAATCTCTCGGCTGCATTTCCAGACTCCGGGGCGATCGTCAACATCCACGAATGTATTAATGTAAAGTGGGAACAAACCGTGATCCATGTGGTATCAAATTATTTCAGTATTATTATTATTTTCTTATGTAGCCAAGTCCACATTTCAAGGATTGTCATGCTCGCTTAAATGTCATTGCTTGTGGCGGCGTCCATGCGTCGGGTTGTCTCTCTCCCTAAAATATGGCGAGGGGGCCGATGGCTGGCCATGCGTCATACTCGTGAACGGGTGCTACTTGTGGTGACTGGTCGTACTTGAATTCGTGTATGCGGTGATGTTAATTATTTCGACTATGTGTTTGCGTGTTGTTCCCACGAGAAGAATGTAAGTGCGTGCTCCTATTTCACCATGCCTCCTGCTGATAGAGGACAAGTCTTTGTTTTTAATTTATGTTATTATTATTAATTACTTAAGATGTCATGTGCAACATGGTGTAATGGTTGCAGCTCCTTACAAACGTTGTGTAAAAAAAACATGGCGATTAAAAAGAGTGGCGGAGAGTTTATTGCCAGTTCTTCTCTTCCGTTCTACGCCCTTGATTTGTGAACTGGCAGTAAATGTAAAATTAGAAGCATTAATATGTATTTCTTTAATGACGAATCACAAGTGTACATTGTGTTACCTACGTGAATAAATGTTTTTTTTTTAATTTATATATATATATATAGTATATATATAAATGATATTTATATATATATATATATATATATATAGTATTCATCTACGTGATTCTAAAACGAATTCAAATCTTTTATAAACTAAACATGTTTTCTCGTCGTCCAAGGAATGATAGGTATAATTAAAAAAGTGTATTTTATTCTAATTATCTATTAAATGACAAGTTAAATTTAAATTATCATACCCAATATGGCTGCCAATAAATAGCACCGATGACTTCAACATTGTAAAACCAAAAACAATTGTATAGTGCCAATGTTTTCAGTTTTAATAACAATTAGAAATATAAATAAGAGCTTCAAATAATTACTCTCCTTTAATTAAACAAAAGCAGATGAAGGTGTATCTAGATAATGTTCAAATAATAATAAACTTATTTTGTGTTTAATACTTTATTTATTCATTTTATTTTTAATCCTTATGTTTGGTCTCTCCTGTCAAATTTTGTCTACGCTATGATGGAAAGAGACAGTTGAATACTTTAGTTAAAACGGGGCAATTTACGTGAAATGGGGGGATGTTATTGATCAGCATATTGCAACTCCACTGGCGTGCATAACTTTACATTCCATTTTATATTATTAGTAATCAAGACATGCCGCTGAGACAACTTCAAGAAGGAGGCGTCGCGCTTGACTCCGTGTTTCAGGTGCTATTTCGTACTATAATTGACTTCCGTATTACTATAAAATCATTAAAAGTTAAGATTAGACATGGAGTGCTTGTTACCAAATAAAATTAACGCAAACACGACAACGTTCTTTTGTTTAACTGACGAATTATCCATATAAATATTTATATATACAAAATGTATGTATTTTTGAATAAATACCGTATCAGTTAGTGTTATACGAGTGTATATAATTAACGAAACAATATACGAAGCTGTTTATAGAAAACTAGCTGATCCGGCAAACGTCGTTTTGCCATGTTTACCATTTATAATAAAAAATAGGGGTTGATCGTAGAGGGGTGAAAGTTAGGGGTTTGTATGTATTTTTAATGCTGTATTATAAAAAAATAAAAACAGAAAAAAATATCTAAAAATAAAAAAAAAATTTGGGGTTGACTACCCTTAACATTTAGGGGGATGAAAAATAGATGTTGTCCGATTCTCAGACATACCCAATATGCACACAAAATTTCATGAGATTCGGTCGAGCCGTTTTGGAGGAGTATGGCAACGAAAACTGTGACACGAGAATTTTATATATTAGATAATTATTTTAATGATAAGTCTTTCAATTGGTATATTCGGAAAAATATCTGTAAAAATATTGAAGTTGTTAAAAAGGAATTTATGAAGTTTTAGAGTGATTAATACAACGCCGGGTCATTTCGAAATAGGTAGATTCGCCGATATTCCCTACCATCGCAAACCATTTAGAAATTAAAATGTAATTTTAAGATTTGATGGAAATGGTTTTTCATTCCTGGACATACATATTTAGTTATTAAGGATGTATCTGAAAAACTAGGACGGGTATCTAAAATCATTGTGATCTTACGAGTATAAGTTGAAATTTAAAAAATTGTAGATTACAGCGTTCGAAAACCATGTCGCCGTGCTATTATTTGTTTATAAGTGTCGACTTGCTAAGCGTTTAAACATTTTTGATACGAAAATTTTCTCATTTATACGAAAAAGACTGATACGTTGATAGTGCTATAAGAAAATTACATTCCGCACTTCTCCCGTTGCGCCAGCTTGAAACGAATGGAAACAGAAAAAGAAGTACTATGTGGGACTAGATACAATTACCCGCTTTTGTAACCGATTCAATTTGTGTGTGAGAAGAGAATTATGATCATACTAGACTTTGGTTTTCTATAGTTTCAAGTTACCAATACGAAAGTGTCCATTTTTTGCTTTGGTTTTACATAAATATTGTAAAAGGAGCACAAAAATTATTCTTTTTTATGTGTTCTTTTTTATTGTCCTTTTCATTTTATTTACATACCGTAATTGCTTTGCAGTTTTCCATTATTTATGTCTAAGTAATTATATATATTTTATAGTTCTGCACTTCCTGCGCTCGTCATATTTAATTAAATTTTTATTTCCTAACAATGGTTGCCTGTAAGAGATCCCCCGAATGCGATAAAGCGGCCAGTTGTCCTCTTTTTTATTGAATTATTGAAGTTATACTTCTTTAGGCGCGTTATAAAAAATTTATGAGAGTGAAATTTTACGATGCGCGCGCACCGTGATTTCCATCAAATAGGCATTCTTACCAATTCCTAAGCTTTGGCAAGCTTTACTCTTTAATAAATTAATCCCCTCATCCTACTTCTCAAAAAAAATTATTCAAGGTCAAAAGTATAAAATTTAGGTTTTTTCCATTTTTCTCGAAAACAGTTAGTATTATCGTGAAAATAGATATGACAAAAGTTGTAGATCATACAATTCTCTACAAAAATGGTTCAGTCACTTTTTCTCCATTCATGAGATATCGCGGTTTTAATCATTAGAAAATTCATATTCTACATAATATCACACATTTCCCACCACCTATGAGGTAATGTACTTGGCGCATTTTTTTAACGTGATTTCCCCAGTAGGTATACTCCACGATCTATTGTAATAAAGAAAGTTTGATCAGATCGTATCCTATTAATTGAAAGAATAGTAATATTGCTAATGATTAAAATGGAATAGGTTGTTTTTTCTACATGTCATTATATAAGATAATTGTCTAATTCTACTTCAACAATTATTTCTTCGTCTTCATTCTCTTCTTCTTGCAGAATTTCTGTTTGCTGTTCTAAGAATAAGTCAAGGACTCCGGAATATCGCTGTTAATATTTTCAAACATTTGACTCGGCGGGGGATAATTATCATTATCAATCACTCAATCCTATTGGATACGATCTGATCAAACTTTCTTTATTACAATAGATCGTGGAGTATACCTACTGGGGAAATCACGTTAAAAAAAATGCGCCAAGTACATTACCTCATAGGTGGTGCGGAAATGTGTGCATATTATGTAAAATATGAATTTTCTAATGATTAAAACCGCGATATCTCATGAATGGTGAGTCGTAAGAGAAAAAGTGACTGAACCATTTTTGTAGAAAATTGTATGATCTACAACTTTTGTCTGATCTATTTTCACGATAATACTAACTGTTTTCGAGAAAAATGGAAAAACCTTAATTTTATACTTTTGACCTTGAATAAATTTTTTTGCAGAAGTAGGATCGAAGGGGATTTTTGACATTTCATTTATAATGATGTATTTAACGTCTCTGCCAATTTTCAGCTCTATGCGAATTTTGGCTAAGTTATGACTTATTTTTGTCTATTTTGACTGGATTAGATACAAAATTAACAAAATGAAGTTGCCCACGGAAGATGCAACGGCATTGGACGTAATTTAAAAACAACATTCGAATAATAATAGAATTTATGTTACACTTAATGTAAGAGAATAATAATAAATAATTGATTTTTCAAATGTAAACTGAACTTTATTGACTATAATGACTCCTTTCCAGTCTTTGATTATTTAATTGTAATTAATTATTTGCATGCAATCGAAAACTATTTTTAATAATGCCAAAGAAGTATAACTTCTTACGCGCGTACATCAGTACACGCACCCTTTTTTTATTTGTATCGTATTTCTTGCACCGAAGTCTAAATAAATAAATAATCATATGTTATTTATTTTACGTTTTCTTTGTGTTACAGATAAAACACTTTGAAATGTTGAGTGAAGGAACGTAATAGTAATAATTTTATATACATAGTAATTTTAGTATTGAAGTTTTTAACACGTTGCATGTGGCTGAATTTCATTAAATTGTCGCGATATAATCAAAATACTAAAAGATAACAGAAGTAATTCTCCTGCTAGAATAATGCCTCGGCTTGCATGCATGAGCAGCCGCTGGGTGGTCAATCGCCTAAAGGGCAGGTCGGAAGCTCACTAGTGTAAGCGAAATACAAAGTAAAGGACCACGCCTTCCCCGCTCAAGGCGGTTTTTTACCCACATCTGACTTAGCCGGTGCAGCTTTTAATTTGTTATTTTCCACAGTGATTAGATCATCCGGATCCGTTAGAATATGTCCGGGCTTTTTTAAAGGTAATGGGTCGGATTGAGCCTTCTTGAAGTTGCGTGTGGAAAACTTTATCCATTGGGCTATAGGCGGGAACTCCAGATCATGGTGGAGATAAATGTTCCTCACGTAGAGCGCGCCGGTCGCCATTTTATTACAAGCACACCAATATATTATTTACTTATTACTAAAATACAGCCTTCAGTGGCAAGCATACAATACAAGATTGGTAAAGGCGCCCTTTGTTTTTTAAGTCCAAGAAACACACTAGCGAAGCGTTAATAAAATATATAAGACGAATAAATAACAAATAAACCCAGTGTCGTCTCAGCACTAGATCAATTAGGCTTGCTCCCATTACTAGTAAGATTAATTACTGAGTTTCCTGGCTTATTCTTCATTGCGATATCTATCGCGATTTATTTCAGAGACATTTGACCTTAATTATTGTACTGTGTCCAATTTAAATTTCCAATTATAATGAAATTAAAATTCGGAATTCTATGGTTAACCCTTTATAGGACACCCTCGCTTATTTTTAAAAATTAATAAAACATAGTAGAAATACCCACAGTTTGAGAAAAACTACTAAATGTGGTGTCCATTATAATAGCCACCGTCTGTTACTGCAGACTATTGCGTACCCCTCTATGCACAGTAAAGGCTCTTCGGATTTGCCTATTCTGTCTTGATATTTAGTAAGAAATAAACCAACATCTTATTTTACACATTATTTATTGTTGAGAAATTGAAAAGAACAACAGATAATGAAACGAAACATAATATTTAAACTTTTTTTTTCCACCTTGTAAATGATAGGGTCTAAAACATTCTACATAATATAAGGCGACATTGCATGTTTTACATTCATACACGCTTCTTTTGACTTTAATTTTTGTGCTGCAAAACCTATAGCGGCGTGAGTTACAGCGACCAGAATTTACCAGTTCATGACCAGCGATCAAGGGGTTTTCTTCAAAATTGTCTTCTTGGAAGTAGTCTTTTATCAATTCATCTGCAAGTTTACTTCTGTATACTAACTGTGTCATAGGTTTGGTACCACTAGGATGCGTTTTGATCCATGTATCCTTCATTACAATATAAGAGTTAACAATTGCTGCCTCCAGAAAATAAAATAAAATTCTCAACCACCACCGTCTCGACTTCCAAGAAATATAGATACCAATATAATGGCCACTGTATGGGCCGTCCTATAAAGGGTTTTAAAGCTAATTAACGTATTAAAAATTACTTATACTTGATAAACTACGAAAACGATTGGTTTTAATAACAATTATACAGTTTTTTTATAAATGTTTACATTGAAATGAAACACAGTAAACATAATAAATGTCAATAACAAATTCGTAGAAATTTGTCTGTTAATTACTTAGTTACGGATCTACAGGACATCATATGACAATATGGTTTAGGAATGTTAAATATTTACAAAGGAATTTACAGTACATATGAGTAGCCTTGTTTCTTAGTAGAATAATTAGTACTTTCATATAAGATATTCTTCATCCTTTTTTAATTGACCTTTTTGAAGTTATACTTCTTTAGGCGCGTTATGAAAAATTTATGAGAGTGAAATTTCACGATGCGCGCGCACCGTGACACAAAATTATCAGTATGGGCGCCGAGCGTGCGCGAGCGAGATGGGAATAAGACAATCTACAAGTAAAGAGAAATAGAATATGCGTGACGTTAGCAGCTATGCCAAGAATTTTGAATGACCATAATGACATTTGTAGTACCTTTTAAACAAATAATGGAGTTTTAATTATTTTTTCAAAAAAATTTAGCAATGCTTTTTCACAAAGACCTATTGTTACTTAGTTAAAAGGTTATGAAACATACCTAGTTATTAAATTGAATTAATAATATAATAAATAATAATTATTATTAATATGAATTAATAATTGAATAATATACCTACTAAATATTAAATATTGTTAAATTATTAACGCTAAATATTTATTATTAATTATTTAATATTTAAAAAAAATAAAGAAAGCCAAAGAAGTATAACTTCTTACGCGCGTACATAAGTACACGCACCATTTTTTTTTAATTCGTTTTAATAATAATGTTATCATTGGTAACTTATATCAAAAACATTAATCCGACGTGGTGGATGAATGTGTAAAGCCCCTAAGTCCGCATTTCACATTTACAATTCAGAAAGGCTGAAACTTCTCTAATTGATTGTTTCAAGGCTCAGAGCGGCTTTCGTAAAAATATAAAAGAACTTTTTCAATCAAGTGCGTAGGCGTACATTTGGTAATTACTTTGGCTAAGAGCTATTGCTATCCATATATAGCAGAACGATATTCCTAGATAAAACAGCTTTATAACTGTGAAAGAATTATTAAAAGAGATATTACAACTCACACACGTCAGCAGTTAAATTGTGGACCTAGTGACAAAGATATGAAAGGCAGTGCTTAGGTGATTTGACCATGTAGAACGGATGAATGAGGAGCGGTTAAGAAGTAGGATATACCAGGCAGCCGTGGGTAGGCCATTACGGACATACCTGAACCAAATCCAGGAGGTACTTGAGAAGGGACAAGTCAAGAGTTCCCAAAACCATCGAGGATGCATCGTGAATCTCAAAAATGGATTAAGCGACAGAAGTATGTCAGTATCGAGCTGGAGATCTCGGCCCACCACTCCGAGAAAAAGGTGTGACTATGAAAAACAAAATATATAAATAATTATTTAACTGAAATTTTATTAGGTAAAAATCAGTTTTATATAATGGCGACTAACTAAGAGCACTTATTTATATTTGAAAAATTCTATGTTATTGGTTTGGACTTTAGTAACTAACATTGCTCGACTGCAGATATTGATCCCGGGTTCGAATACATCTAATCTGAGGGTCCACCTTTTTCTTATTTTTATTTTGGAACAAGTTTCCTTTTTTAGAAAATTCAACAATTTAAATATAGTTTTTTTAATTTTTTTTAAAATTTTTTTTTTTTTTTTTTTTTTTTTTTTTTTTTTTTTTTTTTTTTTTTTTTTTTTTTTTTTTTTTTTTTTTTTTTTTTTTTTTTTTTTTTTTTTTTTTTTTTTTTTTTTTTTTTTTTTTTTCTCGTGATGTTAACCTGACACTGCCGAAAGAATTCTGAAGAGACCGAAACAGGTGGAAATCTGAAGGTGCAAGGTCAGGATTATACGGTGGATGCATTAACACCTCCCAGCCAAGCTCTCTTAATTTTTGCCGAGTGGCTAAAGATGTGTGAGGTCTAGCGTTATCATGATGAAAAACCACACCCCTTCTGTTGATTAATTCCGGCCGCTTTCTCTCAACTTCATGCTTTAATCTCATCAGTTGTTCACAGTAGAGTTCAGAATCGATGGTCCTGCCTGGTGGTAACAGCTCTTAATGAATAATGCCCTTCCAATCCCACCACACACACAGCATCACCTTGTTGCGAGTTAACCCGGGTTTCGCCACAGTCTGTGAAGCCAGACCGACCTGGCCATTTTTGACCATGACCTTTTTCGCACGTTCTTGTCGTACGTGATCCACTTTTCATCACCAGTTATCAGCTTCTTCAAAAATGGTTCGGTTTCATTACGTCGTAATAAAGAATCACAAATGAGTACACGGTTCATTAGGTTTCTTTCAGTGAGCTCATGAGGTACCCAAATATCGAGCTTTTTTGTGTACCCAGTTTTTTTCAAATGCGCCAAAACTGTTTTGTGGTCAATTCCCAGTTCTTCAGCTACGTCGTAACTATTGATATGCCGATCTTACTCCACTTTTTCAAAAATGGCATCCATTTTATCCGTAATAGGGCGACCAGAGCGACGTGCATCTTTGACATCAAAATTTCCGGATTGAAAACGCTTAAACCAAATTTGTGCTTCTCTCACAGACACTGCACTAGGCGCATAAACATCGCAATTTTTTTTTGCGGCTTGCGTTGCATTTTTACCTTTTTTGTAGTAAAATTTTAAAATGTATCGAATTTCTTCATTAGACAGTACGAAAAATAAATAAAAACCACACATTTTTTCTAATTTGAATTTGGAATTATGTTCTTTAAAATTTAAACTTTTAATGATACCAAAACCAGCCAGATACAAATAGTATTGCCAAAGAGATTTTATTACAAGTTCATACATACTACGTATATAATGCGAAAAGACTTTTTCCCCAACCTAATATTATTAGAATGATATCACAAAATAAGCCACAGGCAAGAAAGGTATTATCTAAAAATTTATTGAGGACTTTATACCGTATTTAGTCGTCGCCTTGACATGGGACATACAGGATAGATAGGTAAACATTATAAGAGATAGTACTAATATTAATCTGGATGTTGCTGATAGAACAATTCTTGGAAGAGAATTCTAAAATATATAGTATTACCGCTATTGTTAATCTTCGTTTCTTTAGTGGCGACTTACTGAAGAAGAAAGAATAAATGTTATTAAATAATCCAAAATCCAATCTTAAGTTGTATCCCGAGAGCTACAAATTATCAAACGCAGACCGAGGTAATAAGAGAAAAAAATACTCATCTCAATCCCTCGGGAACATTAGCGCGGACGTTGAAAAATTACTTGCAAATCAGCATCGAATCCGACTTATATAGTTCTATAAAAGTTTACAAATAGAAAAATTATTTTCTTTGTGATATGAACAGAAAAGCCAGATATTTTTTCGGCAGCCTTATTAAAACCTTTGCCTCAGATTTCTGTATTTGTTTCTTGATTAATTGAGTCTGAATTTATGCTTGATAGACGCCGTCGATTTTCAGATCTAAGGTCGGTTTCCTCACGATGTTTTTCCTCATCCAACGAGCACCTGTTAAAACAAAAAAAAAGTGAAACAAAAAAAAAAGTGGCGCTACAACTTTTAAGCATCTTAGATTTCTGTATCTGTTTATTGATCATTTGTTTTTCCTAATCAGCAAGCAGGTCGACCTGAACATTGACGGTGTGCACCATCATTGTTCGGGTCAAATACCAGTTGTCCTTTGCCTAACGAGTAAGTACCTACTGTCAAATGCGCATATATACTAAAAGTCCATTTGTGTACAACCGGGGTTCCAACCTGCGGCCTCGCGGATGAGTGTCGGACGCTAAAGCCACTGAGGCAACATTACTCGACGACGATGTGTGTTAAAAAAGTGCTAAAGTTTTACTTTAGAATTTATATAGGTACGTTCTATGTTTTACAAGAACCAAATTCGCTTCAGGGCCAGACTAGTTTTAAATTATTTTATTAAATTTCCTAGTACATATTTCTTGTTCACTGCTAATGCCAGTAATTTAACAGTGCAAGAAAAAATAAAAAGAACTTATTTAACTGCTGGATTACTTTAGCGCATTGTATAATGTATCAAGAATATATTTAATTTATGTTCTACTGGCGACTTGACTACGTATACGCTGGTTATACATTTCAAAAATTGTTAACATAAATTTACGTTGATAATAACTAATGTACAAGCTATACACAATTTACAATTAGACTGTATGGACTTTTCAAGGAAACCAAAATGCAAATTTTCGTGACTGAGTCTGTTTCGCCCCAGACATAGCGCTCGTTCCAGGTGTCTAACGTCTTAAGTATTGTCAGTCGTCGCAAGTAAGAATACGCCCAGGCACTACAGGCTAGTGCCTGTAGTCAGGTATACGTACACAGGCACGTAGACAGCTTCACCATTTTATTTCCGGCGCGGAGGTCCAGGGGAAGTATAAAAGTATTGTATGCAAGCAAGGCCGCTGAGATGAGTGCTGTCGCCTTGTATGTTTTTTGCTATTTTTGTGCGAAACATGTGCGTATTTTTTTGTGTTTCTTTTAAATATACTGGGACCATAGGAACAATCACTGCACTGCAGCGATAGGGCCGCAGTGACGTCCTCCTGTAAGCCCCATCCTATCTTTTCAACTTTTGAAACTTGTCTATACTATGTCATATGGCATGGGCCCAGATTTTCTTTTAATGCAAGATAATGCCAGGCCGCATACTGCAGCCATCACGTCAGATTACTTACGACAGCAGGAAATCCGTGTAATGGAGTGGCCTTCCATGAGCCCTGACCTAAATCCAATTAAACACATTTGGGACTTGCTTGACAGGCGCATCCGGAAGCGTCCGATTGCACCTCAAACACTGCAGCAGTTCACTGAAGCGTTGATTGAAGAATGGGAGCGAATTCCACAAGAAGATATTCGGAGGATCATACGAAGCATGCCGCGTCGTTGTCAAGCCGTGATTAGGGCTCATGGAGGCCACACACGTTACTGAAAGTCACTAAAGACGAATATTCAAACGATATAAGAATATTTCTTTGATGGACCTTTTTTATCACCAATTAGTTTTTCGTCTACAATGCACATTTTAATTTTTTTTTAATAAAAAAAATACAAATTGAATTCTTTTATTAATTGTAGTAATTAACAAATTAACAAGGTAATAAATAGCGTACAAGTTAATTTAAATCTAATTTTAGTTTAAGCATTAGAAAGGAGAAAAATCTTGTTCCGCTAATTGTTTTGAGCAGTATATAAAGCTAAAAATCTCAAAACTAGGTTAAATACAAAATCTCTCTAAACACGTATACAAATGCCTCATTCTACATATTGACATGAATACCTAGTTACTCGCTAACCTTGGCTGAATACCTATTCATGTTTGAGGAGATACTTTTTAAGGCTTTTTACTAATAAACACATGTTTTTCATGCCTTATTTTTTACTTGTATATTGCATTATGATGTTAGCCAGCCATTTTATGAATTGCACAGGGCATATAGGGTGAAAATAATTACAAATACACGCTACACACGAAAAAGTAAAAAAAAATAACTTTGGGTCTAGAACTATAGAACTATTGAGTGTGCTGCTAGAACTCTATTTTTTGTGCTCTACTGGTAAGTCATCTGCTAACTTCACAGACGCGAATAACCCAGTGTAATTAAATATAAAATCCCTAGTTTGTTATCACCGTATTGATAGTTCTGGTGACGCATTACCATGACTGAGTAGAGAGACATAAATTCTAAACTATATAGAAAAATAATCTCTGATGCAAATATAACCTGCTAATTGTCAATAACTGTACTGTAATAATAATTCAGAGCCTCAGAATTTGATTTTACAGAGTGTCAAAAATTAAATATTGACGACATTAGCTTTTGATTTTTGACCTCCTCTTTCCTCATTAATCCACATTATTTCGAAATAAACAAATCAGTATACAATCAAAACAAAATCTACATAACAATAACAATAGAGCAAACTCTACAAATCCCAAAATAATTTAAGCAAAAAGTAGTTTTCCATTTCATCGAAGCGTTATAATGGTAACAACGTCATTTAGGGTCCCCTTTTAAGATCTCACAGTTTCATCCTCTTGTTTGAAGTCTTAGAATCAATAAACACACTATATATTATCTAGAAAATAACAAAAAATTTAATAAAATTTTTGCGGTGCGGCTTGTGAAGGGGCTGAAAAAGCTAAAGCATGCGAATACAGGGGGTCTAGGCTCCCAATATGATTTTGTCCCATTCGGTGTCGATACCCTTGGTCCGTGGGGTCCTAGCACTATAAAGTTTTTTAGGAAATTACAAAAAGGTTAGTCGATATCATAGGAGACTGAAAAACTGGCAGCTACATTAGTCAAAGATTTAGGCTAGCTATTCAAAGGGGGAACGCTCCCAGTATCTTCGGAACCTTTTTTTTAAGGTTTGTAATTGTTTTTTTTATTAACTGGTGCCTTTGAGCCAGTCAGTGGTTAAACTGGTCGAGGATTATCCCTTTAAGTTGAAGGAAGAGTTCACCATCTTTTCACCACAATATTGGTTTAAAAATAGTGCAAAAATAATTCCTACAAATTATTTATGAATCTATCTAAATACAAGTTTTAAACATATATTTTGAATATTGTGTTTAGATAGAACATACGAGAAAAATGCTCGGAAAACGCAAAGTTAAAATAATACGGAATCAGCGAGGAATAAGCACAAATCGTACGAGACGTTTTTATACAAAATAAGGAGAAAACACATTCCCTGAAATGATTTCAGGGAGCGAGGCGTGGATCTCCAGAGATTAGATTATCTTAACATTATGCCACAGTTTACTTATCACATAGTGGTACCGTTATTAGATAAGCGTGTATATATGTGTGCATTTATAAACAAGACGGTGACCAGCCCAAGTGTTCTCCAAACTCTGGTTATTTGTACCTAGGGGTATATATGTGCGACGGCGAAGGCCACGATTGTCAGATCCAGTATGTTGCACATCTGTACGGGGATCTCCCCGTTAACAAAGACGTTGCACTTACATAATGCTGTCTCCGATAGTATCTTTATATGTTCGCAGTGTGAGTTCACAATAGCGATATTGTGTATCTTATGTATTTAATATTATATATTTTTTGTTTTCGATATTATCGTATTGGTTTAGTACTATAAGGATAGTGTATGTACTTTTTGTGAATAAATAAAGTATTTACTTTAAATACTAAAATTAGTATGCGGCGGTAGAAATCAAGTCTGCCGTAGGAGATTCAATCAATAGGCAACGATGGCGAAACGTCGTGAAGCGCATCACATCTGCTTCTTCTATGACTACTAGTTCATAGCGATCACGACCGCTCTGTCAAGAGTGTACCGGATAGGAAGGAGAAGATGCGGCGGTAGATGGCGCTATTTTACTAGATCGTATCACTCTTGGTGTGCCTTGCTTTTTACCTTAAGTTTATGTAACACATAAGCTACTGGTAAAGTACGTAACTTTATACTTAACCTTTATATTATTTTATAGTACACTGAAGTTATATGAGAATACATTCAATAGAACGGTATCTTATTTATCACCGATAAAAGGGTTCCAACCTCTTATCTAAACTAACCTTGTACAAATTAAAAAAAAATCTGACATAAATTATTTAACGTTTCAGAAATCAATAGTTTTCCCTTGATAGTCTATGATCATAGATCCATTTAATCGCTCTACTGTAAGTCATACATTCTGTGGTGACGCTGGTTACTTCAAAATGTGTATTTGGAATTTAAGAGGTTGTTTTGTATCTAATGGTATGAAGATAAATATGTTAATAAAACCTACAGAGGAGCTAGTATTAGGGAAAGAATGTTTAAAATGGTGATTCAATGTTCCTATATAAGTTGTCTGTGACTTATGCCCAGTTCACATTATTCCAGTTGCAGTAGCTGGACTGGAATGCTACTGGAATAATGTGAACCTGCACTGGAATGTACCATTCGTGAGCAATCCAGTCCAGTTGACTGGAATGACGGTCTATTTTTCATTCCAGCTCACCCATTTCAGCGCCATTAGTATAGTATGAACGGCTAATCCAGTACTTGAATACACGTTTAACAGTGACACACATTTTATGGAACTAGTTCCAGTAAATAAAAAGGAAAGAGTGAGTTTTATTTTTACAGGTATGGCATCCCTGAATAATGTATTGCTACGATCAATATTAATTGAAATTAATAATAACAACTCATCAAAATTTCTAACGCATAAATTGTATTCCAAGGGATCTTCTGATTTTAGTTTGTTTGTGATGTTTCATTGCTAAGCCTCCTATTTCATTTCTTCTTTTGTTTTCTTCTTGCACAACATCAACAACTTCTTCTAACAGTAAAAAATGAACAGTTTTTAAACAACTTCTTTCTTGAACGCATTGTCACTGTAGTGTTACCGATCTAACAGCCTTTGTACGAAAGGAATAATTTGGACGTTCTGTATTTTAAACACATTGAAATACGCACGCCCCCTCCATATTCTGCCCCATTAAGGTAGCTACGGGACTACATGCATATGAATAGTCAACGGTCTGCTCGACTTGACTTAGGGTCCTTCAAGAAAAGAGCGTACCAATTCTTAAAAGGCTCGTAAGTACGAGCCTTCTGGCAATGGGGATGTCATTTAACAACATATTTCTCCTCCTGCCAGTTTACCCCCTCTTTTATATATGAAATTCCTGTTAAAATGAACAATGATATGGTGGAAGAATTTAAAAAAAATCTGTAACTGTACTAATTGAAAACTAAATTCAGTCTTCATCTACTAAATGTGTTGTAACAATTTTTTTAACTTGTGCCAAAAATTTCAGTTGGAAACATGCCTATTATATTATATTAGTAGAAGAATTACGTTTACTAGCCGAAGTACAAGAAAATATAAAAATTTGGTCAAATACATCTATGTTACGCATTCATTCGAATCGCTTTAAAAAAGGAATTCCAATTTTGTCTGTTCGAGCAACTTTCCGTTAAAAGTAAATTAATAAAAACCGCGTCCATATTTTTGAATTTTTAATTTCGGAAAGTTTAAAAACTACGTATAATTTTTTTGTTTGTGAATTTTTCAGTTTTTCCGCTTCAACAAAGTTATCGGTACGATTTATCAGCTTTTACGACTACTTTCCGTTTATACTTTAATGATGCTTTAGGGAATATGAAGGGGGCTTTTAACTCTGATCCCTTTTGATATAAGACAAAATCGGATATAAATAACATTTTCCGTAGCATGTTCCTGTCAACCATTGATAATACAATCGTACCTCGGTTGAGCATCAAGGATTAATTTATCAGATTCACCTAAATTCAGATTTACTTCAGAATTTCTTGTAGGTGTACCAGGATGCTATTCCCCTCCGCAAATTGCCTTGAGTGAGCCCTCCCCTTGCTAGAGGAGCTTATACCGCATACGGCAAAGATAGTTCACAGTAAAACTAAAAATAGCATATTTCGTGTAAATTGAACACTTTTAAGAGTAAGCTTAAACTATAAAATCAAATCCACCACATTCCCCACCATCCCACCCACATCACAAGATATGGTGATAGACTGCCGGTTGTGGGATGCTTGTCCAAGTCTTTGCTGTAACTACATCGTACGTGGGGCGTTTTTAAGAGTGTGAGACTATTAACTAATAAGTTAATCACATAGCCTCTAACAAACACGCACACACGAATAAACACATACGTCCGCACAAACACACCAATATTTATAAGCATTATACTTTTCTAGGTCAAGATGATTATGGTAGTTCTTTGTTAATAATAATACATTTGGTTATGGTAAATAAGAATAAATAAATACGTTTTATTCGAGTGCTTTTATTTAAATTTTTATAAAATTCTATTTGAAATTAATACTTGATTTGGATAAACAATTTATGTAAAAAAATCAGATACATATTTTAATCCGAGACATTATAGACGCTATAAGCGTTTAATTAAAATTTTAGAATAAAAAATTGACTTATAGTCCAAATTCAGTGATTTTAATGAAATGTTTAATACTAAATGCATTTATTTATATCCATATAATATGTTCTTTAGTTTTTGGAATCGTCCTCCTAGTCTAGGTCCACTGTGGCCAAAATCCAATCCAGCATTGTCGACATTCGAGCATTTATGTCTGGCTGGCTGGACTTTGAAGGCCGATTCGATGCAACAATTACCCCAACTAACGCCTCGTTTTCCAAAAGCACTGGCCCGCCAACATTACTCTTAAAGTTATAATAAAAATATAATTATTTTCACTAATCTAGGAGAAGCATAAAAAGTTCTGTTTATGAACTGAACTTAAATTATTTTAATGTTGCTTCCGGGATGTATGCATCAAACGCTTTAAAAGTTTGTTCATTTAACTTTGTTACTGAACGGAGCAATAATCAATGGACGCATTTCTTTATAAAGTAGACTACTAGTACTTTATATCAAACAATGTAGTGTTTCAAGTGTTCTTTGTCTTTATAACTAGTCATAACATATGAAGTGTGTGACTAGTGAGTGGAGGCTGTCTAAGGAGGCTCCTAAACAAGACTGCTATGGTTACATTAATACAAACCACAGCGGTTTTCAAATGTAACTTATTATGATTGTATTATATTTTTTGTAAAATAAAGAAATTAAAAAAAAAAAAATTAATATTAAACACATGTTACAAAATGTAACAAACTTCATAATTCACTAGAAATTTATTAAATACTAGCTGACCCGGCTAACGTTGTTTTGCCATGTATATTATTTCTAAGAAATTTTTTTTAGTTCAATAAAAATCACTATAATAAAAAACAGGGATTGATTGTAGAGGGGTGAAAGTTAGGTGTTGTATGTATTTTTGTATGCTGTATTATAAAAAAAAAAAAACAAAAAAATTGTTTAAAAAATAAATTTTGGGGTGGATGCTCCTTATCACTTAGGGGTTTGAAAGATAGATAGTAGCCGATTCTCAGGCTTACTGAATATGCATAAAAAATTTCATAAGAATCTGTCGAGCCGTTTCGGAGGATTATGGGAACTAACATTGTGACACGAGAATTTTATATGTATAGAGATAGAACCCCCCATACAGACACATTTCTCGGAACAAAACTTGTGGCATATCAGTAATGAAAATCGGCTAATAGGTTTTACTATGCTTTGTGGAAACCAACCACTCCAATAGTTCTCCTTGAATGTAAAGACCATTAAAAATGTAGATTTTGATATTAAACTGTAATCAGGAAAAAAAGTTTTTTCTTTTATTCGTAGTATGTGGCTGCGAGTTAAAACCTTGAAGCAATAGATTCGAATTTAAACCTAAAAAAGCCTTAAAAACAACTTACAAAATATTCCCGGTCTTTATTATAACTAGAGTCATTTTCGGTACAGATAACGGAGTCAGGTACAGAGGTCTTTAGTTTCTTGCCACAAGCATTATTTGAGAGAGAAGTTACTATTTTAGATTGCAACAAACCATTTGGACTTATGTCCTGCAAAATTCAATACAAAATTTGTTACTTATAGATATGCTTCACTAATGAGTAGCACAATAATATTTAAGGAAATATAGTATAGATAGATAGGAGACCAAAACCAAAACTGATGTGTAAACAATACTTAAAGTTTGGCTAGAATTATCACTCAGCTAGAAGGTACGACTAGTTGAATTGTATCATTAGGATCGTCTAATAACGAAAACCAATTTTGATGTACTTTTGTCAATATCTGTTTCCATTGCATCGTGCTATTATTATTAAAATAAAAAAGGTATTTCTTATAAGCTATATGTAATTGCGATCCTGCTTTTTTTCAGTATTTGTACTGCCTTGAGATTCTGTTACTCACTTTTCGAACTCTCACAGCGGCGGTCGCGTCCGAAACAGTCGTAAAGCAGTAATTTTACGATTTGGCATTCTGAGATGGAGGGAGCTTGTAGTTTATTGTTTATTAGAATTCCAAATCGTAAAATGACTGCTTCACGACTGATTTGAGCGTGACCGCCGCTGTGAAAACCGCTGTGAGAGTTCGAAAAGTGAGTTACAGAATCGCAAGGCTGAACTAATTTGGCAAAGTATTAAACTTTAACAAACGCAATCCACGCAAAAATACATAACATCGTTATTTCGATTTTCAAACAACTAACTTACACCTTTCACTTCCATCCAACCTCAATTCTTTTCCCTACCATTACACTTCCTTAAACCAACTGGTAGCACTGTTGGCTTATATTTCATGTCTTCGGTTTTTAGCAGAGCGGCCGCGTATTCATACTTTTTACCATTGTAATTTGGATGGATTTTAATTTCCAATACCTTATCCTCGTCGGTAGCACCAATAAACTACTACCTAATAACTTATTACTAACAACTGGACTACTTAAATAGCCTTAACTTGACTAGAAATTATTAAAATAGCAGATTATGAGCTTGAAAGTCTTTCCAAAATGAATTGTAACTCGTTTTTCGTATCATAATACTGGATTGATTTATTTGCAAATATGTAAAACTTAAAAATATAGATATATTAGTATTCAGTGGTATTTTTATAATAATATACTCGTATATTATTTAATTTAAGTTTGATAATTATTTAAATGATCCTAATTCTTGGGATTGATTTGCTCCAGCTCAAATATTTATGGCTTATACTAATGTAAGGCAGAGAAGTTACAGTACAGTTACTGTATGACTCAAAACTTGGCGATTAATAAGAGTGGCAGACTTGTCAGTTCTTCTCACCCGCTCTATGCCCTTGTCTTGCGAATTGGTAGTAAATGTAAATTTCTGTTGACGTTCATAAGTGTACTTGGTTACCATTATGAATAATGTTATTAAAACTACAAAAAAATAACCTCAATTATCCTTAAAATTCAGGAACTCTTATAGTAACTAGGATATATATTTATTGTATATAAACTTACCCTTCGACACAAAGGGCCGACGTCACGATGTAGTTACTCAACAACATGTTTCCAGCGCATATATGTTGATTATCTTTCCTAATAGAAACTATGAATGGAAAATTTTTGGGGTTGACTTTCTCAGCCTCCACTAAAACAAAATATTGCTTAGGAAATTATAAAAATGAAAATTTAATTAAATAGTAATTCAGTCTGTGCATTCAGATGTCTGTATACAATACGAAATTCCGTTAGCTATAAATTACCTTTAATTAATTTTTTCGGTTCCTGAGTTATCAAGATACTTTAAACAATAGAGGATTTTGGTGTTACTCTTTATTAACTACTCGCGTACAACAATAGAATAGATGCGAAATAATGAAAAGTTAATTGCTATGTAACGAATGAATGCATTGTAACAGCCGAACCGAGTGCCTATGTCTGGCTATACTCTCGGGGCGTAACTCCCATGATTTAGTTAATTGCTATGTAACGAATGTCTGCAAAGTAACAGTTGAAGAGAGTGCCTACGTCTGGTTATACTCTCGGGGCGTAACTCCCACAATTTAGTTATTTGCTATGAAACGAATGTCTGCAAAGTAACAGTTGAAGAGAGTGCCTACGTCTGGTTATACTCTCGGGGCGTAACTCTTAAGATTTAGTTAATTGCTATGAAACTAATGTCTGCAAAGTAACAGTTAAAGAGAGTGTCTACGTCTGGTTATACTCTCGGGGCGTAACTCCCATGATTTAGTTAATTGCTATGAAACGAATGTCTGCAAAGTAACAGTTGAAGAGAGTGCCTACGTCTGGTTATACTCTCGGGGCGTAACTCCCAACCACAGCTAGTAACCTTTTTTGTATCTCACACACTGTTTTGTTGTGTTTTTTTAATATTTTTACAACTCCTTTAATGTTAATATTCTAAGGTTTCGATAGTTTGATATGTATAACGTATAGTATTGACTGAAGAGAATTGTCTTCACATATAATTATTTAACAATTGTAACAAGATATTGTGCCTGCATCTGGCTTGCCCAGTTTCTCTTACTCCACACGAAACTACTTAAGCAGAATATCTTTATATTTTTTTTTGACGTTCAAAAGTGCGATTTTAGATGGTCTAATTGAAATAAACGATTTGACTTTGACTTTGACTTTAACAGTAAAACCCTATAAAACTAAGAAAGCCTGAGTGAGCAAAATGACAGCCTTGGCTCGTATAATAGTTTTCATATTTATAACATACAATTTAAGAAGAATTTATACTAAACAACACTAAAACAGTAAAAATATAATAAAAACACTAATATAATTTAAAATAGGTATACTTAAAGTGGCCTACTCAATCAAATTAAATATATTTCTAAAACGATAGAACCTATCAGTTATTTATTATAATTATTTATTTTCAAATTAGTACATTTGAAGATTGCACGTATGAAGTGAAGCCAAATAGGCAAAACTTTCACTTACCCAAAACACTCAGTATGAAAATTGCAAAAATAAATTTCCACATTTTGATTGTGTGGTGCGGTATAACAGCCTTATAACAAAATGATAACATTAGAGTTTTGTAGTTCATTTTATAGGCTGTTTAAATGTAAAACGTTATTGTCTAATGTATTAATTAGTTCATATTATTCATTAATTATTTTATCTTATTTACGGGGTGGGCTGTTTGTATACTCTTAACATTTTGGGTAAGATAACGCTCATAGTCTAATAGGCTACTACTACTACATCTATGCTTACGGTGTTTGATTCGTATAGCAAAAAGCTACTTGAAAATTTTTCCCCATAACCCATACTTTCTGGTTTCATGATATATTTTTATTAGGCGTTTAGGTGATTAGTATTCTGTTTCACACGCCGTCGACAGTTTGGGTCTGCGGCATGCTGAATTCCTCACGACGTTTTCCTTCATCGTACGTAAAACCTACAATTTCTGGTTTTTGTAGTAAAAACTGTTTTTTATTAATCTCAGATTTAACTAACCATACAAATATTAACATAATTTATGTGGTCGTACTAATTTTTAATAATTATGACTTTGGAATGTTCAAGTTATTTTATTTTATATTCATTAATTTATTTGCCAAACAAAAGATATAATATTTAAACTTACTTACATACTACCTTAAACCAACTTATATTATTACTACTTAAAAAATAAAAACATTCATCATCAGTCTCTGTAACAGGTTTAACAAATATATCCAGTTCTGGTGAAGAACTGAGGAAACAGTTATGCACCGAAATTATAGGCGGAGAATTATAGGTGACTGCTGGCGGAGGAGAGTTCGTGAGCTCCACTCAGACGGCAGGGCATGTCTGAAATACTTTTCTGGCACATACACTCTAAGCCAGTGTTTCCCAACGTAGGTCCCACGCCCCACAGGGGGGAAATTAGATTGTTAAGAGGAATTTGAATTTCAGTTTTTTAAATTATATTATTACGTTTTGAAAATTTACGAAAAAAAATCCTAGTAATTGCTTCCTAAAACCTACCAATTAAGTTTCTTAATTGAACAATTACATTTTTAATATTAAAAATTATGTATGCTACATACCAAGAATTTTAGAAACTCTAAGGTGGCACAAAAAAGGTTGAGAAACACTGGTCTAAATATTGCTGGAAGCAGGCCCATACAGTCTGTTTATCACCTTAAAACATTTAGTCCAAAGTAGATTGACAATTGCTGTCTCCGTATTTCAAGAGATTCATACCCCAACGTCTCCAGCAAAAACGCATATGGGTACAATACTCGTAATAGTATTGTATTGTAGTAATATTTAGGCTGGTAATGTTGCCTTTAGAACCGTTTTTGTACTTTTTCAACGCTCCTGACTAGTGCAGCATAAAATTACGCATAACGAATCCGATGCCCTTATATGCAGGATTATAATAGGACCTATTTTCTAAAGGTACGTTTAAGGTAACGAAATGTAAATAAATAAATAATTGGAAGGTCAGTGAAGCGAGAGCCGCAAGTAGTTGGGTAGTTGCTTGTAAATATTTAAGAAATATTTTCGGATAAGTGGCGCGGACCATCAAATATTGTATGCTTTAAATAACCCTGACTGAGGCCAGGGGATCTTTTGTCAATTAATAAACAGACCCATTTACACTCAACAATTATTTTTATTGGTTTAGAAATGCCAAAAACTAAAAATGGAAAGGCATAATTTCAATTTTTTTAATACTAACTATACATAGATTTTTATTTTTATACTCTTTATGACCTGATAATTCTATTGATTACCTTGTTACAGAATCGAATTGATTGACTATGGTTTAATAAATTACCCAAATACTACAAAAATAATTCATATGACCCGTACTTACAGAATTCAATAGCATTTAAAGGCTGATAAAAATATCCAATCTAAAAGTTTGTTAAGTTTAATTGTCATAGAAACCTAACATATGCTTTCATTTAATGCCTTCTACGTGTTGTTCTCTCTTCTGATCGTTTTAAGTATATGAATAGAATGGACTTTTGTATTAGTAAAACATCCTGTATTCCACAAAAATCCACTAATCATAAAATAAATTACATCTTTATCAGTAAAAGATAATGAAGCAATTTATAAATAAATTACTTTGTCTAATTATCAAAAATGTGTGAAAATTAAATTTTATAAAAATATTGTTTTTAAATTCAAATTCAAAAATCATTTAATCATAATATAGGTAAAGAAATACATATTAATTCTTCTAATTTTACATTAAGTGCCAGTTCTCAAATCAAGGGCGTAAAACGGAAGAGAAGAAGTGGCAATAAACTCTCCGCCACTCTTTTAATCGCCATGTTTTTTGTTACATAACGTTTGTAAGGAGCTGCCATTACACCATGTTCCACATGACATCTTAAGTAATTAATAATAATAACATAAATTAAAAACAAAGACTTGTCCTCTATCAGCAGGAGGCATGGTGAAATAGGAGCACGCACTTACATTCTCGTGGGAACAACACGCAAAAACATAAGTCGAAATAATTAACATCACCGCATACACGAATTCAAGTACGATTAAAAGGAAAGAAGGGAAAAATTTATCCCATCTATAACACAGTTATTTAAACAAATAAAACACTATTTATCTTTAAAACATTTTTATTTCATTAGGTATACTATTTATTTTTAAGTGACTCTAATGTCTTCGTCAGAATTTCGGTTTGTAATTTTAAATTAATCATTACTTAGTTGTGCATCTCTGCCATATTCTTAACTCTATGTTTGTGTTCTATTTGAAGCCGCTCATTTTCCAGAGCCCGAAAGCTATGCATATCTTGATACGAGGCTTCTCCAAAACTAAAACTACTACTTGCTTTCTGCAACAAATAAGAGAATATTAATTTAAGCTCTGTCCAAGCAAAACTTAAAAAAATTATAATTCATATTATACAAATCCTTCCTGGAAGAATAGTCTATATATTAGTCAGATGAAAATCCGTTGTGTAGTTTAGAAAAACTAATTGCACATGCTACAGACCTGAATAGCAACTTTCTTTTATTCTATTTAGAGATAGAGATAATTTAAATATAATACCGGAGTCTTCCTGTAGGTTTCTTTGGACTTGTTTGGGGATTCTTGTTGTTCAGTTCGACATGATTTTCTTTAACCTTTGAATTATAATCCTACAAAATAATGAAATTGTTAAGTTATGTTGTCACTGTTGTGTACACCTTTGTCTGGCTTTTCTAGTATTCCAGTTATGTCAAAACTGATCTATTATCTTGTCACTGTTGGCTTTATTTTCTTTTGGGATATCAATTGTTTCCAAAATGATTTTCTTTGTAATATCCTGAAATATATAAATAACATCTATTAATTTAAGTATCATGTTGAGTGGTTCGCACTCAGGTGTTAAGGTGTATTATACCCACTATCCATTATAAGTGGGAATGGGCTCACTTCTGGCTGGACAGAGTTTCGGTACTACAAGTGCAACATGGATATTCTGAGGTATTAGAATATCTCTGACTACCCTGTAGGGGAATAAAGTACTGTTGTAAGCATATGCTTATGCTTGAGAGGTTGAACCTTGAACATCACCATACATCATATTTATAATTAACATTCGTACCTCGACACCATCACAATCAAATTCATTGAAATCGACTTCAAACTGTTGCAGTATCATCTCTGCCACGTCCATTGTGTCTGGAGAAGGTGATTGTGACTTTGTTCCACCTCCAGTTTTTGATGTTTCACTGCAATAAGATAACAACTCTTTTTTTCTATTCAATTTAGTGCACTTCCACTAATTCATCAATTGTTTTTTGTCTCCTGTCCTTATATTTGCTAGATTAAATCTGAAAAATTACATGTTTTGATTAAACAATGTGGTATTTTTTTTTTAGATCTGGGTAAATAGGTACTTATTAAAATGTTTACTTCTCTGTTATATCGCTCCAAGCCTTCATTTTCTCCTTATTAGTATTCGTGCTTAAATCTTTGTTCTCAATTATTGATATATAGGGTCGTAGAATACTTCTAAAAAGTTGTGCTGTAACAAACACAATAAACAAAAGCAATGAATAACCGTTCATGTTTCAGTTTTACTCAACAATAATACTCTATAGTAATAATAATAATACGTACGGATAGTTAACCTCAATTGTATTGAAGCAATTAGGAAGGTTGATGGTAGATAAGTTTAGTCGTTGTCGCGGCGAAAAATGAATACAGAGATTTTTATTACTAAAATACTGGAAAGACCAGTTATTTGGAAGTCTGGCCATCCACAGCATATATTTAATAAACCTTAATGTCAAAAACAATTTTTCAGCGGCACTTAAAATTCTATTTGCACTATCTTTTTTCCAATTCTGGTTGAATATTCATAAGAATATAATCGAAGGTTTCAATACTCATTCTGGTATACTCAAAAAAATATTCTGGATATATTCTGTATTTCTCGTACTTCTTGTGGAATTCTCCATCTATACCTCGATTCTTATTTAAATCATGTACTCAACAATCTCTTCCAAATATTAGGTCTTGAACCAAAAGCTATTACTTTCCAAGCAATATCGAGATAATTTCGATAAAGACATTTCGCTGTCGAACTTCCTTACTGGTCGCGGCGGCGAACGTGACTGGTGCGTGGCCTGCAAACGGCGCCGCGTGAATGGTCGCCTCGCCTCCCGCTTCGCCGTTCGCACCGCCGAACCCCGTGGCCAGGCCGTAAAGTGTGTTTTTTAATTTATTGTAAGGAACGAAACTAAAAAGGGATAGGAACTTGTCCGAAATAAAGTAAGTTTTATTAATATTTTATCTTTATTCAAAGTCAAGAATCATTTAATCATATAGGAAACGCAACTTACGAACACAACACACACAACACATGAACGTAAAAATATAAATGTATTTGAAATGCCTCTAACTTTACATTATCAAATCAAGGGCGTAGAAAGGAAGAGAAGAACTGGCAATAAACTCTCCGCCACTCTTTTTAATCGCCATGTTGTTTTACACAACGTTTGTAACGAGCTGCAACCATTACACCATGTCACACATGACATATTGTGGTGATCACATAAGATATCCATTATCCATAGTTATAGCAAGTACAAGTAGTTACATGGTGTCCAAGTGGGATGCTTTAGTATTAAATGTTACTTAGAATTAAGACGTAATCTAAACATGCGCAGCATCGCCTTGCCACACTTTGTAATTACATTATAACTTTTATTTTATTTATTTTGTACACAGTAGGTACTTACCTAAATAATTATATTTTTAACAATAATGTTGTGTTTTTCATTAATATATCGCTTAGTAGTATATCCTGCTTTCCTCAATAAATGCATATTGCGAGATAAAAGTAATAGTAAAAGTAAGAAATTTTTAATTTGAACCTGTAATGCCTGAGATTAGTGAACTCGTTAAATACTAGTCAATATAAAAAAAAATGTACTTTTACCACAGTTACAATTTATGTATAGAAAATTAACTAGTCCAGTTAAATCCGAAACAAGAAACCGACGAAGTTAGGAACAGTGCTAAAATTTAATGCGAAATTCATTTAGGATTCCAAAACTTTCCGAGTGTTTATTTTGAGTGCTACTTTTAAAGTTAATCTTACCAATGCAGTTAAGTTTGGCTCTATAAAAACTTTTCGCAAATAGTTACAGTTGGTTCGAGATTGTGTATAAAAAAACGTAGACTAAAGTCAAAGATTGCAAATCTTTAAATATCGAAACTTCTCTTCTGTTATAAAATAGATAATAATTGTTCAATGTTTGTTTTATTCCATAATAATAAACAAATTACAAAATATACACATAATATTTTTTTTTTCAAGGAGATCTTATTGAGTATAGGCCTCCTCCAATTGGCTACATCTCTCTCTGTTTTGAGCATTTTTCTCCCAATCCTCTCCACCAACTTTCTTAAGGTCATCAGCCCACCGTGCAAGAGGGCAACCACGCTTTCTTTTTCCTGGTGGCCCTTTCCATTTTGTTACCCTCTTTGTCCATCTGCTATTGTTCAATCGAGCGGTATGGCCCGCCCATTTCCACTTAAGTTTTTAGCAATAGTGCATCAATAACCTTTGTTATGTTCCTTATTATTGTACTTCCATTCAAGAGGAAAAACATTTTAACTTACATGCCTAAATACTCTCACGCAAATAGTTTTTGCGCACAAAATAAATCTAACTATATAGCTCAATATATCGTACAAAATCTATTGTATGCTCCACACAAATCCCTTCTGAAAGTTTTAAATGAATTTACGCATATAGTTTTGTCCGTGTAATTTTGTCGTAGCTCTATCCCCGGATGCGCTTCTAATTTAGACGAGAAATTAATGAGTTTAGTTTGCGGTTTTGTACACCCGTGAGTTATTGCAGTTTCTATGAACTATCATTTAATATTTTCGTAAATTACGAAATAGATTTAGCCTGTTTATTCACTGGTATTTATTAGAAACATTAAATGCACGCTTTAGCCGTCTCCATTTTGGTCACGCAATTTATTACTGATAAGTCATTTAAATTCTCAAAAATTATTAGAGGTTGCTTTGTGTAACTTATTTTATATAATATATACATATATATTTTAACATATTTTGCTCGAACGGTGAAGGAAACCATCGTGAGGAAACCGACATGTCTGAGACCCAAAAAGTTGATGGCGTGTGTCAGGCACTAGAGGCTGATCACCTACTTGCCTTTTAGATTTAAAAATGATCATGAAACAGATTTAGAAATCTGAGGCCAAGACCTATAGAGGTTATAGCGCCACTGATTTCTTTTTTATATATATAAATTACGCGTCAAGTTGTTTGTCTGCTATGGACTCCTAAACTACTTAACCGATTTTAATCAAATTTGCACACCGTGTGCAGTTCAATCTAACTTAAAAGATAGGATAGCTTACATATATATATACTGCTCAAAACAATTAGCGGAACAAGATTTTTCTCCTTTCTATTGCTTAAACTAAAATTAGATTTAAATTAACTTGTACGCTATTTTTTACCTTGTTAATTTGTTAATTACTACAATTAATAAAAAAGGGTGCGTGTACTTATGTACGCGCGTAAGAAGTTATACTTCTTTGGCATTATTAAAAATAGTTTGGCTTTGTTCCACCTCCAGTTTTTGATGTTTCACAGCGATAAGATGACAACTCTCTTTTTTTTTTTGTATTCAATTTAGTGCACTTACACTGATTCATCAATTGTTTTTTGTCTCTTGTCCTTATATTTGCTAGAGAAAAATTACATGTTTTGATTAAACAATGTGGTAATTTTTTTAATCAAAACATTACTCGATAATAATAATACAAACTGATAGTTAACCTCAATTGTAATGAAGCACTTAGGAAGGTTGATGAGCACAGTTTTTTCACAAATATTAATTAGTATTGGTTTAAATATTCAATTTAAATCACTTCTGATTATATATAATTCAAAAGCATTGCTAAATTTCTTTGAAAAAATAATTAAAACTCCTTTATTTGTTTAAAAGGTAAATGACAAACAAAAAAAAAAAAAAAAAAAAAAAAAAAAAAAAAAAAAAAAAAAAAAAAAAAAAAAAAAAAAAAAAAAAAAAAAAAAAAAAAAAAAAAAAAAACCCCCCAAAAAACACAAAAAAAAAAAAAAAAAAAAAAAACCCAACCAAAAAACACCAAAAAAAAAAAAAAACCCCCCCAAAAAAAAAAAAAAAAAAAAAAAAGAGAAATCGTCATTATGGTCATTCAAAATTCTTGGCATACGAACTTCACGCATATTCTATTTCTTTTTACTTGTAGATTGTCTTATTCCTATCTCGCTCGCGCACGCTATAATCACACTCCTAATTTTGTGTCACGGTGCGCGCGCATCGTAAAATTTCACTCTCATAAATTTTTCATAACGCGCCTAAAGAAGTATAACTTCAAAAATTCAATTTGTATTTTTTTTATTAAAAAAAAATTAAAATATGCATTGTAGACGAAAAACAAAGTGACGTCTTTGAATTTTCATTACTTTCTAATCACAGAAAACACATTTTAAGTAGTTTTTTTCAATCTTTTGAGTATTAATAGAAATTGAAGTGAGCCTTTTGAGTATTGTTATTCATTGAAGCGAGTGAGTTTAGGTCATAATGCCAGATCTGACTGAATTGCATGTCTCCCGAGCTATCGCTTTGCTTGAAGAGGGTCGACCTATGCGTTATGTAGGAAATGATCTAGGAGTAGCCCCTTCTGTTATCTACAGACTTTGAAAGCGATACCGTGAGACGGGAGAATACTCACGAAGGCGTGGTCAAGGTCGAAAGAGAAAAACTACACGTTTGCAAGATCGCTACATCGTCAACTGTGCTTTACGTAACCGCACCACAACTGCAAGAGATCTACAAAATACACTAAGGACGGCTACTGGTGTAGAAATTTCCGACCAGACGGTAAGAAATAGGTTGTTGGAAGCCAATTTGAGATCACGCCGACCAGTTCGGGCTGTGCGTCTAACAATTCAACATAGACAAGCTCGCCGACAGTTCGCGCAAAATCACGCTAATTGGCAACTTCGACATTGGAGGCCAGTGCTTTTTACTGACGAATCACGATTCCGTCTAACACGTTGCGATGGTCGTCTCCGTGTTTACAGATGCCCAGGCGAGCGATACAGTGCAGCAGCAGTCCAGGAATATGACAAATTTGGATGTGGCTCTGTGATGGTTAGGGGCGGAGTTAGTTTGGACGAGCGCACAGATCTCGTCGTTGTTCCCGGGCGCTTGTGTGCTCAAACTTACATTGAAAATGTGCTCGAAGATCATGTTTGGCCCGCAGCATATGGTATGGGCCCAGATTTTCTTTTAATGCAAGATAATGCCAGGCCGCATACTGCAGCCATCACGTCAGATTACTTACGACAGAAGGAAATCCGTGTAATGGAGTGGCCTTCCATGAGCCCTGACCTAAATCCAATTAAACACATTTGGGACTTGCTTGACGCGTCCGGAAGCGTCCGATTGCACCTCAAACACTGCAGCAGCTTACTGAAGCGTTGATTGAAGAATGGGAGCGAATTCCACAAGAAGATATTCGGAGGATCATACGAAGCATGTCGCGTCGTTGTCAAGCCGTGATTAGGGCTCATGGAGGCCACACACGTTACTGAAAGTCACTAAAGACGAATATTCAAACGATATAAGAATATTTCTTTGATTGACCTTTTTTATCACCAATTAGTTTTTCGTCTACAATGCACATTTTAATTTTTTTTAAATAAAAAAAATACAAATTGAATTTTTTTATTAATTGTAGTAATTAACAAATTAACAAGGTAAAAAATAGCGTACAAGTTAATTTAAATCTAATTTTAGTTTAAGCAATAGAAAGGAGAAAAATCTTGTTCCGCTAATTGTTTTGAGCAATATATATATATATATATATATATATATATATAATTCTACTGTACGTGTGTATGCCACTGAACTCCTCTTAAGCGGCTGGACCGATTTGAATGATTTTTTTGTATACGTTTGAGTGAAGCCCTGGATGATTTATATTCACAAATCAGCCGGCAGATGGCGCTGGAGTCGGTACTTTCATACTTTGTTTAATATCCTAATTGCTTGAAATATCTTGCAGGACAACGCCTGTGGGGTCCGCTAGTAACATATAGTTTTAAGTTGCTTATTTTGTGATTGGTTTTGGATTCTTTTAAAGAAACCAAACGTGCAGTCCTCACTAGGTGACCTGCACTTGTAAAAAAAGCGGCAACTTTTTCATTAAGTGACCATATTTGTGATGGATTACGGCTTATTAAAAAAAAGTGCGTGCGCACAAAGTACACAATGTCAGAAGTGAAACTTGTTTGGCAAACTATTATTTAAGACTTGTTCATATTTATACAAATCTAAAACTTTAGATTTCCGAGACTTAGAGGGAGGGAAAAAGGAAGATATGTTAGGAATTTAATGAATTTAATTGTCATTAAAATATAAAAAATGTCGAAAGTTAATACAAAAATTAAATTAAATTTTAAATTTATTTCTTCGATAATAAAAACACGTGGCACATATTTGAGATTTCAATACATTATTTTGCATATAATATAAAATACTAATAGCATTTCATAAATTCTCTTTACGAAATTTTAAGTTTAAAAATAGATTTTCTATAAGGTAATTTCGCCCTTCTTACTCTCTCAATCGTTCTCTCCCTTTTCTTCGACAAAAACGCTGCACATCTTCGTGACGTTTCATTCGAAAAAAATAACTATAATGCGTCTAAGAAGTTAAACTTCAAAAAGGCAGAAAATCATAATTAGTTAGTGCCACTGGATAATTAAGATCTTTTACAATGATAAACAAAAGAAAAAGGCAATTTAAAATATTACGACAGTATAGTTGGTTTCAGTCGATAATAGAGGCTGTGATCGATGTGAAAACTTTACAAACAAAAAGCTCAAACAAAGGGATGTATTGGAAAGAAATAATCTAGAGAGCAACTTCTGTCGTTAGCGCTTCGTAACTTTGCTCGTATTCCAACTTGCGGAGTTAACCTTTCTTTGTTTATTTTATGAAGGTTAAGCAACAATGCGCTTAGTCAATTGATAGATGGGTATAGCTAGTTCTCACAAACTTTTCCAGTTTTTCAACAGATTCATTGTTCTGAAATTCAACACATCATGTCACCTGTAATAATGTTCTATGTCTCATAAAATTGGGTAGTATATACGAATTCCTTTTCTTTCTTATATTTTCTAAATAGCAATATTTTATATTTCTTTACGTGTGATATCCAAATAATTTAAAAAGTAATTAAACTGCTAACGTAAATAGTAATTAAACTGCTAACGTAAATAGTAATTAAACTGCTAACGTAAATAGTAATTAAACTGCTAATGTAAATAGTAATTAAACTGCTAACGTAAATAGTAATTAAACTGCTAACGTAAATAGTAATTAAACTGAAACCGTAAATAGTAATTAAACTGCTAACGTAAATAGTAATTAAACTGCTAACGTAAATAGTAATTAAACTGAAAACGTAAATAGTAATTAAACTGAAAACGCTAAATTAAACAGAAATTTAAACCTAATTGACAGTGTTTATTTTCAGGTATATTCATTATTGTAGGGCATTTAAACTTTATTCAGAACAGTGTTATATTAGTGACTTCATACGATGAAGTCATAATCAGCTCTCCTCGCCTCTCATCCCTGAGGTTCGCTGTTGATTCGATCCTCGGCTGTGCACCAATAGACTTTCTATGTAAGAATGTAGGACTCCTGAAAACATCCTGAGAAAACTGACATGAAGTCGACGGCGAGTGTCAGGCACAGAAGGCAGATTATAATCAATGGTTACGAAACATATAACACTCAAAACAATTAGCGGAAAAAGATTTTTCTCCTTTCTATTGCTTAAACTAAAATTAGATTTAAATTAACTTGTACGCTATTTTTTACCTTGTTAATTTGTTAATTACTACAATAAATAAAATAATTCAATTTGTATTTTTTTTATTAAAAAAAAATTAAAATGTGCATTGTAGACGAAAAACTAATTGGTGATAAAAAAGGTCCATCAAAGAAATATTCTTATATCGTTTGAATATTCGTCTTTAGTGACTTTCAGTAACGTGTGTGGCCTCCATGAGCCCTAATCACGGCTTGACAACGACGCGGCATGCTTCGTATGATCCTCCGAATATCTTCTTGTGGAATTCGCTCCCATTCTTCAATCAACGCTTCAGTGAGCTGCTGCAGTGTTTGAGGTGCAATAGGACGCTTCCGGATGCGCCTGTCAAGCAAGTCCCAAATGTGTTCAATTGGATTTAGGTCAGGGCTCATGGAAGGCCACTCCATTACACGGATTTCCTGCTGTCGTAAGTAATCTGACGTGATGGCTGCAGTATGCGGCCTTACATTATCTTGCATTAAAAGAAAATCTGGGCCCATACCATATGCTGCGGGCCAAACATGATCTTCGAGCACATTTATAATGTAAGTTTGAGCACACAAGCGCCCGGGAACAAAGACGAGATCTGTGCGCTCGTCCAAACTAACTCCGCCCCAAACCATCACAGAGCCACATCCAAATTTGTCATATTCCTGGACTGCTGCTGCACTGTATCGCTCGCCTGGGCGTCTGTAAACACGGAGACGACCATCGCAACGTGTTAGACGGAATCGTGATTCGTCAGTAAAAAGCACTGGCCTCCAATGTCGAAGTTGCCAATTAGCGTGATTTTGCGCGAACTGTCGGCGAGCTTGTCTATGTTGAATTGTTAGACGCACAGCCCGAACTGGTCGGCGTGATCTCAAATTGGCTTCCAACAACCTATTTCTTACCGTCTGGTCGGAAATTTCTACACCAGTAGCCGTCCTTAGTGTATTTTGTAGATCTCTTGCAGTTGTGGTGCGGTTACGTAAAGCACAGTTGACGATGTAGCGATCTTGCATAACGCATAGGTCGACCCTCTTCAAGCAAAGCGATAGCTCGGGAGACATGCAATTCAGTCAGATCATGGCATTATGACCTAAACTCACTCGCTTCAATGAATAACAATACTCAAAAGGCTCACTTCAATTTCTATTAATACTCAAAAGATTGAAAAAAACTACTTAAAATGTGTTTTCTGTGATTAGAAAGTAATGAAAATTCAAAGACGTCACTTTGTTTATAGGTGTTTCTAGACACACTGCCACTTTATTATAGGACTACTAACCAAAACGCTGATGCTCTTTTGTTTTTATTTTCTTCGACAATGCCTTAACATTATCTAGTGGCCAGTAATAATTAAAACCTTAAGTAAAAAGTTTAGTTCTACTTTAAAGTTTTGTTCCCGTAATTGTTTTGAGCAGTATATAAAGAAATCTAAGACCCAGACCTAAAAGGTTGTAGCGCCACTGTTTTTTGAAGTTATACTTCTTTGGGCACGTTAGGGAAAAATTATAAGGGGAAATTTTTTACGATGCGCGCGTCACTAAACCCGACACACTGAAGTTAGCTATAGTCAACATTTTAGTTTTATTTTGTAGATATACTTCTTTTGGCGCGTTAAGGAAAACTGATGAGACTAAATTTTTTCTATTGTTAGGTAGAGAGAGAGAGTTAAGATAAATTTTTTGAAAAGATTTTTATCTTGTCACGCCAAAGAAGTATAACTTGTAACGCGTGTACATAAGTACACACACGTATTTTTTATATCTAATATATAAAATTCTCGTGTCGCGGTGTTTGTGGTTAAACTCCTCCGAAACGGCTCGACCTATTCTCATGAAATTTTGTGTGCATATTGAGTATGTCTGAGAATCGGACAACATCTATTTTTCATCCCCCTAAATGTTAGTCCACCCCTAAATATTTTTTTTGTTTTTAGATATTTTTTTCTGTTTTTATTTTTTATGATACAGAATTAAAAAATATATACAACCCCTAACTTTCACCCCTATACGATCAACCCCTATTTTTTTATTATAATTGATATACATGGCAAAACGACGTTTGCCCGGTCAGCTAGTAAACTTTATAAAATTGTAGTGCTCATAATAAGCTGGTTATTAATTTACTTTAGAGTGTAGTGCATCTGAGCCGAACTAATTTAAACTCGATACAAAGTTGTATGACGTTCATAGCGGGTTGTTTAGAAAAAGCTTGCTATTTTAGAAAATGTAATGGCTATGGCTGTATCTAGATAACATATAGAAATACTAGAAGTGAATAATTTGGCGAAAATAAGTAAACCTACTGTAATTACAATCAATCTATCCATCCGTGACTAGTCACGACATTAAAAATAAAAGACGACATTTTTAGACCAAGCGAAATTTTACCGTAAATAGCCATCTAATTAGCTTAAACGCTAACCCGGCTTACGCCCGAAGCCAATAACCTATCTCAATCCATAATCCACCATCTGAGATAGTAATCTTAATCCAAATGTTGTAAGAAGTGTGCCAAAACCAATCGACGGATTGTAATAGCCATCTGTCGATACAAGCTATCCTTGGGATGTCGTATCGGTGTCTGTGGATAGACCTTTGTATGAAAATGACAGTTAACGAAAGCTCGATCTCAACAGTTAATTATTTTAACAGATTTTAACTTACACCAGTTTTTTAAATAATTAAAAAAACTGTTTGTTACGTTTTAAACATACACATGTATATTTTAATGTTATTTGTACGGTTTTATTTACTTTATTTGGTTTACATTGATCATCACACATGAGTGAAAACTCGGTAAAATGGAACCACAAAGAGCATTTTATCCGTCGCCAAAAATGGATTGTCTTCGTAGTGTTTGGTTATTGGGATGCAGATAGGAGATCGATCGACTGTCACGGTCTGATCTCAGATTGTTTTCAATCTGAGATTGTGGATTGATTATTAGGTTCGGGCGTTAGCACACGCATTCAGGACCCTGGAAGCCTTAACCCGGGTAATATTTTTCGGGGTATATGACATTCACATGTAACGTAACTTTATCTTAGTTGACTGTATGTTATTTTTTTATTACTAATAATGTAAAATCTATAGTTGCAATATTTGTAAAATTATGTGAGCACCATATCTAAATAATAGTTTAGTTAACGGCTGAATTGTTTTATACCACCATGCGCCTTTTTTATGTTAGTATAGTAGTTGTTTTTTATTCTTGGTACATGGTCTACACATATAAGTATCAAATCAATGTATACAAAATATCGTAAAAACTATTTTAAAAGAGTAAGTATACTCCATACTTACTCAAGCCCATTCTTCTCCAAAACTACATTTTGAAGGGGCAAATACAGTAATTTATTTAAATATTATTAATTTGTAATTTTGACTTTCAAAAATGCCTTTTTAATAGGCCTTATTAAAATAAATGATTTGACCTTGACTTTTTGACTCTTAAAGAATTTTCAAAATCGGTTCTGATCCAACGATTGTCTATCACCTCACATCTCAATTATATAAGTATAGATTACATTCAAAACCGTGTGGGTAATATATTTTTAATTTTATAAAACGATAGCTGAAGTAAAACGACATGTTTTTCTGTTCAATGCCCTATAATAATAATAATAATAATTTTATTGCAAGAATATGGTACAAAAATGTGTAAGGTAATTGTTTGCATATTCTGCCACACACAATGGCGCGCAAATTTGTATTTAGAGGAATTTTTACATTATTAGTCATATGAATTGGTCAGTTCTTATATTATTTGTATCGTACATATCATACGTTATCAAATTACAGTGTCTCACGCAAATAATCATTTATTGTATAATAAATTTATTCCTAGTGTAATACACCAAGTCGATTTTTAAAGAATCTAGTCGGAAGATCTTTTAATTATTTTAATAAATTATTGCAAACCTTAATGGTCATACAAAAGGTGCTTTTCCTAAACAGTTCCAGATTGATTTTCAGCACAGCTAATTCAAATATAATTTAATCATATGCGTAACACATTGTACACTTATGACTTGTCAGCAAAGAAATACATAATATTAATGCTTCTAATTTTACATTTAGTGCCAGTTCTCAAATCAAGGGCGTAGAACGGAAGAGAAGAACTGGCAATAAACTCTCCGCCACTCTTTTTAATGGCCATGTTTTTTTTTTACACAACGTTTGTAAGGAGCTGCAAACATTACACCATGTTCCACATGACATCTTATTCATAATTTCTCCCCATGTCTACTTCTTACTTCGACTTCAACATTTGACTTAAAAATATGTAGGTTTCTGTGCACGAATAAGGACATTTCTAATATATAAATACAGGGAAGAGATAAAATTTTTAGCTTCTTAAATAAAGGTACGCAACTATCAAGACAGTTTGCTCCACAAAATGCTTTTATACATTTCTTTTGAGCCTTAAATACCCTATTTACTTCGACTAAATTTCCCCAAACTATAATTCTATATCTAAGTATAAGATGAAACATATGCATTATGCATAATAAGCAGCTAATACCGTATCATGGTTAACAGTTTCCCTTAATCATTTTAACACAAAAACATTAGTGTTTAACACATTTATTTATTCAGTCTTCATAATTTTATTGTTTTTCTTCAATAAAACCGTTTAACTTTAAAAAGTAATTAATATTTTTAATTATTCAATGACGCACAAGGTTTTTTAATCTACCGCCAATAGCGACGAGCCATTGTAATGGTCTTTTTTGACGTTCATAAGTGTACATTGTGTTACCTATATGAATAAATGATTTTTGACTTTTTGATGCAGATAAAATATCTCTATGGTGGCCCCTCAGGAAGGGGACTTTAGGAGTTTTTCTGGATTCTAATTTCTTGCATCATTTTGGCCTAGACCACGATACCAAAGACATTAGACAATTTAGACGAAGATTTCTCAGTTTTATAATACATTTCTTTTACAATTACGTTCTACAGAAATTGTCTTCGTATACAAAGGATTTTCACACAACGGCCTAAGACGAAGTGTCAGATATCTGATAGCCAAATTCGAGTAGTACAATCTCCATTTGAGCGTAAAAAACAGAATCAAACAATTTTTTCCACCGATAGGTCCAGCTCTGACAAATTCAATCAACACGCTGACGTGGCATTTCATATTTTCGTCACTGCCCCTGGGAATTGTTTCATTACATGTTATACCGATGGTGTCTGCACATTACGCTGTAACTTATGCGTAACGTTAACAGTAACGCAAGTCTACGACAGATTCCGTTTGATTGCTCAAAGGTAACTCTAGTCTAACATGTGACATAAAACAACAGATTTTATGATCAAATTCAGACAAAACTTCGTTTGCATTGCCAGAAAGCTGGCAATTGCGTTGCCAGCATTTTAAAACTTGGTTAAGCTCTTTTTTCTGAAGGACCCTAAGTCAAATTGGTTCGGAAATCCTTGTGTGGGCAGCTGGTTCCACATAGCGGTGGTGCTCGGCAAAAACTGCCTTATTTGATTACTGCTTGTTGTTATACTTTTTCATTGCTAGTACTCGTATAGTCTTATCATAGACAAACCTATGAGTTAGTGTTTGTTTAATATTCAATAATAACTGTTTGATATTCAGCAAGAGAAATTCCGGTAGACCGAGACTGCGTTGGTGGGATGGAGTTGTCAAAGACGTGTGACATTGTGGTTACGAAAAATACTTACGGAGTCTTAGCAATGTGCTTTGTTTTTTATTTTTTGCATTTACTGTGTTTTGATACATAACTCACCTCACACATTTAATCGGGCGGAGTAAACATTAAATCTTTCATTATTAATGGTGATTTGAGTTGTTTTAACGTTATTATTTAGTTATTTATTTCGTACTCCTCCCATACTATTGAAGTACAAATTTTAATACGTTGCGAAATGGCAAAGGTACACGCTAAACGATCGTGCGTAATGTGTTCGCGCCTTTTGAGTATTCAAATGAAAAATGCTTTTGTACCTGCAGGCTGCCCTTGTAAATGGAGATGGGGAAATAGCAGTCTAGCTGTTACCAATTCAATTCCAGCTTGTGTCATTTTTCTTCAAAAACTGTCTCCTTATTTCGCAGGTTCAATTTGTCTTTTAAAGTAGATAGATGTAATAAATATAAATTGTATTACTGCAGTTTTTGCAATGCGGTTAAGTGTGTGACTCTACGCACTTACGAATCCACGGCATCAGGGTTCGAACTCCATCTAAGGATAAGGTGAATGAGGATTGTATGCGTGATAATTCACAAATTTTATTGCGGGAAGCAGACGATCAAAGCCATAAATAAAAAACTACATTACATCATACTAAGCGCTATATCTCAGGATTACTCTTAGCCCCAAATCGTAGAATCTATATAATATATATATAATCAATAAATAAAACACCGAATCAAATGTAATCTGTGGACATGAATGTCCTAGTTTCTATAAATATTGGTACAGCATTTACAACTTTTTTTAAATTTTCTCAATATGATATTTTCCATAAAACAACCTACAATGATAAAAAACGATATACAAATTAATTTATTAAGTAAATAGTCACACATACCCTTTCACATACACATAATACGTACACACAGACACACCAATAAAAGGCAGGGCAGTCCGTTCATTATTAATACATACATTTGGTTATGGTAAATAAAAATAAATAAATACATTTTATTCGAGTGCTTTTTATTTCAATTACTACTAAAATTGCAGGATTTAATTCTATTCGAAATTTATATTTAATTATTGTTCTTGTTGTTTAAAAAAATCAGATATTTTATAGATATATATAATATATATACGTTATAGATGCTATAAGCGTTTAATTATGATATAAGAATTAATAAAAGTCCAAGTTCTCATATTAATTAAATTAAATTCATAAATGTTCTTTAGGTTCTGGAAAGCTCCTCGTCTAGGAACTTTTCACGGTGTCCATGATCCAATTCAGCATTTGCAGCCACCAACTTGGACTTTGAAGGCCGAATCGATGCAACAATTACTCCAACTAACGCCTCCTTTTCTAGCACTGGGCCGCCAACACCCCCCTGAATGTTATATATTATATGTATATATGTTATAAAATATATATATTTTCACTATTCGCTAATCTAAGAAAAGCGGGAGTATGAGCATAAAAAGTTTGTTTATTTACTTAGTTACTGAACTGAGCAATAATCTATGGACGCATTTTTTATCTTTACTTTATAAATCTATATTAGCAAGCAATAAAGACCCAAGACTTGCATCAGAGGACTTGCAGAAGGGCCTTGACAAAGTTAACGAATGGCTACAAAAATGGAAAATAAAAGCTAGTGCCGCGAAGTCAGTACACGTGACCTTCACCCTTAGAAGAGGAGACTGCCCATCTGTAAAGTCGGATCAATGTATTCAGCCCCACAGCGACCATGTAAGATATCTTGGCTTATCGATCGCTGATTAACGTGGAGGCACCACATCAAATATAAAAAGCAGGAGCTACAGCTAAAGTACAACAGCCTTTACTGGATGCTAGGAAGAAACTCGAGACTTTCTCTTGACAACAAACTCTTTGTATATAAAGTCATCCTAAAGCCCATTTGGACATATTGCCTCCAACTGTGGAGCAGCGCAAGTGATACAAACACAAAATATACTCCATCGACAATAGAACAAGATCTTAAGTGGTTAATGATAAGATTATGACAGTACCACAGAACAGATTCGCTCATAGTCTCAGGGCTTGCAAATACCCACAGAAAAAAAACTTTATAAAGTACTTGTAATGTAGTATTTCAAGCGTTCTTTGACTTTACAACTAATAGTCATAATTTTTTAAGAGTGTGACTTGTGAGTATATGTTGTATAATTAATATTAAACACATTTTATAAAATATAACAAAATTCACAAGAAACCTCAACACACATTTCTCGGAACAAAAGTTGTGGCAATAAGTCATGAAAATCGGCTAACAGGTTTTACTATGCTTTATAAAAACCTACCACTCCAATAGTTCCTCCTCCTCCTATCCATAAAATATATAGATTTTAATATTAAACTGTAATCGGAGGTAGTTCGTTGTAAAATGTAAAAAAAAAATCTTTTATTCATAGCCTGTGGCTGCGAGTTAAAACCTCGAGTTCTCGTTGAAACAAAAGATTCGAATTTAAACCTAAAAAAAGGTTTAAAAACAACTTACAAAATATTGTGTTTCTTTATTATAACCAGCGTCACTTTCGGTACAGATTACGGAGTCAAGTACAGTGGCGTAGCTACCTAGCTAGGCGGGGCAGTGCCCCGGGGCCCGCAAGCTCAGGGGGCCCTCGAATCCTCACCAGAAATCTCGATCGTTCTGAACTTTTGGAAATTTCTCCCGTTTTCAAAATAAATATGACAGGTTGCAACCCCACTTTAATCAAGACATTAATTTGAGAGAAATTCAAAAGTTATGCCTAGGGAATTCCCCTAAATTCTTTCTGTAGGTTGGCAGTGTTGTCAATTTGACGGATAGTGATATGGGCATTTTAATATTCATCGATGTGCGTTTTATTGTGAATTCGAGTTAAGATTTATTTTTAACGGTTAAAAAATTCATGCTGTATCAGGAGTAAGCTAATGTCAATAAACTTTTTTGTACTGGTCAATATAGTGGTTCAATTTTATTTGATTTTACCACTCATACTGATGTCCGTTAAAGTCAATATATCGTGTCAAATCTAAAGATTTCGGCTACAGCTCATTGTATAACGCGAATTAGATAACAATTGAAAACAAAACCGCATCAAGCCTGGATTTAAATGAAGTTATTGATACTTTTGCGAAAACTAAAGCTAGGAAAAAATTGTAAATATAATTGTTATTTAGTCAGTTGGTAGGCCCGACCTTTATATAATAAGCCCTTGAATCTTCTGTATTTCATTTTATTCGCCAAACCTACATCAAGTATTAATTGTAATTTATGTTGTTACTGTTTAATATTTTTATTACCTGCCCTGCACAAATAAGAGCTTACGTAGCTTAGCATTTTTAAAGTATTTGTATATTTCATATTTTTATTTGATTAAACATAATCAGTTTACATAGCAGTGGGCCCCCATTTTTTAATTTGCCCCAGGGCCCTTGGTCACCTAGCTACGCCACTGGTCAAGTACTCAGTTTCTTGCCACAAGCATTATTTGATAAATTACCATTTTAGATTGCAATAAACGATTAGGTCTTCTGTCCTGCAAAATTCAAAAACGATATTTGTTACTTATATGTTAAGCTTCACTAACGAGTAGCATATATAATAAAATATTTTTTTATAAAATATAATTGGCTAGACTTATCAATCAGCTAGAAACGACGACTCATATTTGTCATTCTCTGTCATTCATACATATATATAATAGAGAATGACAAATATCAGGAAATTTGTTGATTTATATATTTGGCAAAATAAGTTGAGTTGACAGACAGGTCATCCCAATGCAGCAAGTACAAGACAATACAAACACCTACATACAGAAAAAAACAACAAATATTTGTATGTTTAACAATTTTTTTTTTTAATATTAATGAAATACCTAACTATTTCTAGCACTATAGCAACACGAATACGCATATCTTTTTTCGTAGCAGAGTCTTTTGGAGTAGCAAAAGCACAAATGTCAAATGCATCTGCAATGCAATCATTAGGATCGGGTAAAGTTTTTTAAGCTACTCAAAGATTATCTTTCTCTATCCCCCCTAGGGGTATCCCCTTTTACCAAATCATACATTATAATAATATAACCGAGAAATATATGTTATTTGACTTATACTTTACATAATTTATGTTCAAAGTGCCTTTTGGGATTTTCTAATTTTCCACTCGATTCACTCTCTGTCCTATTATATAAAGCGATCTCTTTTCAGTTATCCGACTTTCCAATAGAATTGTCATCTATACATGTAGTCACACAATCCAATATTTATTTAAACATACACTATTTTTATATTTTGTATCTGTTACGTTTATTTAGTGCATATATATATAACATAGTGCCGTTTAGAAACGAATAATTGAAGCGAATAATCTGAAATTAAATTGAACCAAATGAAAATTTAAAGTTAGTTATATTATTGTTAACGACCAACATCTATACCAAAAATAAAAAGTTACGTGAATTAATTCGTATTAAATATTTGAAGTACCCATTATTTCCGTATAATTTTCCTTCATTTATAACACTCATAAACGCACTAGTTTTTACTTGTTTAAATATACAAATTTAAACCCAATTTTATTATTTCGTAAGATTGACAATAGGTAGCGAATTGTTGGAACTTTAAAAATTCAATACGAATGTTGGCAGATAAAAAAATAATTGCCTTTTCCTTTCACGTTCTCGAACGCAATTTAAATTGGCCAATCATCGTCACATTTTTTCAACATGGCGGCATATTAGTCAAATGTGTGCACACTTTTTATTTCTGGATACAAAATTCTGCACGTGTGGAAAAACTTCCCACTTTAGGTTTTATAATAAGGTTTCTCGAATAAGTACAACGCACTATAAGGTTTTTAAAGATAATTGGCAAATAGGATGGTTTCATACTGACAGCAACCTCATATAGTATTTTTATTACAGTCAAAGTAATACCCATTTCGAAGTCAAAATAATAAAAAATTGAGCTTATCACTTTTTATACTTAAAAAAATTAAATTACTAAATTTTTAATTTTGAAGTTCCAAAAAATTTAGGGCGTAAAAATCACGAGAACAACTAGCTATACAAATAAATAATTTTTAGGAATGAAAAACGCCACGTATAATGCTACTGAAAGCCTGAAATCACGATTAGCGTTGAGCCCTGCGGCTGGAAACGAAATTTACTTAAGTGTAACAAAGTGGAGCAACATCCTTTGTTACATAACTTCGCTAGATTTGTATTTTAAATAAACATAGGTTATTAAGTTTAGGAGGTAACTATATTTTACATTTGATTTAAGAATGTGATGGTGTTGATATGTACACGACTATATAAAACAAATTATCTAATTATAAACACACACAATTTTTTTATCAATAGCCATTTAGGAGGAATTTATTATAAACACTCGCACAGAACATTATAATATATATATAAAACAAATTATCTAATTATAAAAACACACAATTTTTTTATCATTAGCCATTTAGGAGGAATTTATTATAAACACTCGCACAGAACATTATAATATATATATAAAACAAATTATCTAATTATAAAAACACACAATTTTTTTATCAATAGCCATTTAGGAGGAATTTATTATAAACACTCGCACAGAACATTATAATATATATATAAAACAAATTATCTAATTATAAACACACACAATTTTTTTATCAATAGCCATTTAGGAGGAACTTATTATAAACACTCGCACAGAACATTATAATATATATATAAAACAAATTATCTAATTATAAACACACACAATTTTTTTATCAATAGCCATTTAGGAGGAATTTATTATACACACTCGCACAGAACATTATAATAAGGGGTGTCTCAGTAAGAGTGCACTTTTTCATTTTTAAATAAAGACAAGTATTTTATGACAGAGTTCTGATATTTTTATTGTATTGTAAAGAAGACATGTTCCGATTAAGTATGGAATAAAATATCCGGCAAATGACCTCCACGGCTCCGATGACAGGCCATTACACTCTTCATGAAATTTTCCATGACTTTTCACAGAGATGTGGCTGTATCTTACCGATGACGCGTTGGATTTTCGATTTGAGCTCAGAATGGTTTCGGTTTATCGCATAAACTCGAGATTTCACAAAACCCAAAGAAAAAATCGCACGGCGTTAAATTGCACGATCTTGTGGCAGTTGACATCAGGATTTTGTGAGATAATGTGTTCTTTCATCGGAGAAAATACTTTTTCGAAAAATTGGATCGATTCCCTTTGCTCCATTATTGAGCAAATTGCCGGTGCCTTCCTTGGTCTGCTGGTTTGAGTCCTGAGTTAACTGAATCTTGTACGCATGAAGGTCTTTAGTCAAAATTTGCTAAGTCGAATTGATGTTTTCGGGTATTCGGCGAACTCTGTTTACAGCACAATGTTTTCAATTGACCGACCGGTACGTCGACCAAAGATTCTTATTATCCATACCCAATGCAGTTTCTTCAAATTTTGACCACTCTTCGAATGGTTGAAATTAGTGCACTTTCTCGGCTGAAAATTTGGTGAAGTTTGCGAGCGTTTTCAGCGTTACTTTTGTAATGAGTTTTCACAATTATAACGAGTTGTTCTTTCAAAAAGCCTCCATTTAATAATCGAATAAACAGAGTACACCTTCAATTTCAGAGCTGCTACTTGCAGGAAAACCAAAAATATTACAATTTTAAAAATCACTCTTACTGAGACACCCTATATATATATAAGACAAATCCTTTATCCATTAAAATAACATTCGTGATTTCTGAGCGAATTTATGAAGGAGATTAAAGACAATACAAATTATTTCAACAAGTTTAACCATCTATGATTAAATTATGTTAGACGAGATTAAAAATGAATTTATTTATATACATAGCGATCAATGTACTTAGCTAACCTAACCAACGGAAAATAAATTGGCTACATTTTCCAAGACGACCCAGAACGTCCAGCACATGCCTTGATAAAAGTAGGCGATGGTAGAAATCTACCTCGGGACACATTCGAAAGTTTAATCATATATTTCTCTATACATATAGTTCATTGAAATGTTACAATTTGGGGGCCAAACTGCACATTTTTTAGAGGACGCAATTTTATTTATGGGACATGTAGGGGGGGTCAATACAAGCTTAAACCCAAGTTTGTGAGGTTGGTGACCTTGTCCCCCGGCCGTCATCTTGGAAAAAGGGGTGAAAACACGTTTTTGGCTATATCTCCTAAATTATCCATCGTACCCAAAAAATTGTGGTGACATCTTTAGTGGCAAATCTCTTTGCCTACAATTGTTTCTGTGACTTTTTTATCATAAATCTTAAAAATCAAAAAGTAAAAAAGTGAAAAAAATTACTTTTTTGTTTAATAACTTTTTTTCTTTTTATTTTATCAAAAAATGTATGTTGTATTGAGCCCCCCCGCCCCTACATGTCCCATATATAAAATGACGTCCTCTAACAAATGTTAGGCCCATGTAAACATTTCAATGGATGACATAGTGACAGAAATAACAGAACAGATACAAATTTACTCTGTTAATTAATTTGATTGTGTTACGGAATATCTTCTAAAATTTATTCAAGTATTTATGAGTCAAATATTGACGATACAAGTCTGCGCACACACGGTCTAATTGATCATTATGGAGCGAACGTGTCCTCGCTTTTTCATTTATAATGACTGATTCAAAATCAATATTAGTACGCGCTCTGCATTTTCTATGTTATGTTGTTGTTTAAGATAATTATGAAATTGGCTTCGCTATAAAAGTTATGTCTACACCAATGAAACAGGACTTAACGATAGCAAGTTTATTAGTTATTGGTCGTATCGTGTTTCTGTGCCTGTGTCAGATTAAAAAAAATTGTTTTTATTAAAATAATACTAATAACATGATTTCAGATTATTGGCCAAGTTATACCATCTACTTCCACGTGACCGTATTCAATGAAGAGCGGTTCGAATCGTAAACGACCAATCCCTTTCCGAGCTGCTTGACCCCTTGGCGTTGCGTAGATTCTTCTTCTTCTCTGAGTTGTTCGGATAAAATAATACCCGCAGCAGAGTTTTATCATCGGACGGATAACCACCTCGACTTCCGTCGTTCCACAACTGAGCGTTTTATATGGCAGTTTTTTCCACACACCACCACTATGTGGAACCAGCTGCCCGAAGAATTCGACCGAAGGTCCTTCAAGAAAAGAGCGTACCAATTCTTAAAAGGCCCGCAACGCACTCGCGAGCCCTGTAGCCTTGAGAGTGTCCATGGGCGGTATCACTTAACATCAGGTGAGCCTCCTGTCTGTTTGCCCCCTGTTCTATAAAAAAAAAGGTATGAATAATATGTGAATGGTGGAAGACAACGCCGACGATTTAAAATAAACGTTTTCTTTGTGATCAACACAATTGAAGTCACTTTATTCTTAGAAATATTATTGAAAGAAAATTATTCAGTATCCCTAAATAAAAACATCGACAAGCAAAAAATCAGCGCAACGTCAAATTTGTGCTGCATATAGGTGTGAAACGTGGAACTAACGACATCTTACACCGGTTCCAAGTTTTCGTCAACTACTGGCATAAGAAGGTGGGAACTGGGAACCCCGATAAACCCCGATTAGCCAGCAGATCAAACCTGAGGAAAAGAGAACCGGCAAGACTTGGAGCGAGGTGAAATGCGAAGCTGAAGCTGAGCTGAGCTGAAGCACCTGAATGCGAGGTGAAGACCGAAGGCGATGGAATCGTGTACTATGGTGACTTGATGTGTTTTAAGTTACTTAATGTCAAAACAGGCGATGGAAATAACCTATATACAAGTAAACCGTACAATAGGATTTACACAAACGACTTCTCATTGCTAATACAAGATGTTTAATTTTACATAAAAAACGAGTTGAACACCCTCAAACCGCACGAAATCTCCTAATCCCGCCTCATCCGAGCCATTGGGCCCGCACGCTTGAGTTACAGGATCAATCTATTTTCAATTTTTCCGTGCCCCATGTGAACAAATTGAATGTCTGCCCTATATGACACGGAGTCGGGATTGCTGGTTTTACACTGAAGGGTTCTGATAATATACAATTAGTAAGTGAACTTTGTAAATTTTTTCGTTAAATGTAAAAAAATAAAGTTAATTAGATTGTGGGTAATAAACTTGATAACAATGTTTTTCTGTGAGTTGACTAGACATAGTGGATATTGTATCAAATATTATAAAACTAATTTTACGCTAAAATTGTATGTAAAGAAGCAGTCGTACTATAAGAAACCAGTCAAGCCAAGCAATGCATTTAATACGCGATAAAGATGCTGTGTCCATGGCGCAGTGTTGCGTAGTTGCGGGGTTTGACCCCCGGTAAAACCATTAATTGGAAGTCTTCTTGGTCAAAATTGTTAATTAATAAACTATCCAATTCATACGGGTTCACCGAATTTCAATAAAAATTTTTTGAATATTTGCGTCACTTCAAAATCATTTGACTATCTATAAATAACGAAAAGACCTCTGTCGTGGAGTATTGTAAAAGTAAATTGAATATGTCTTTAACATATGATATTTCGCCGAGAAATGAGAATGTTTGTGGCGTACAGATTCGAACATTTGTATTAATGTTTCAAAAGATGAAACCAAAAATATCCCTGTCGAAATCCGAACGAGTCTTTGATAGAATTGATATTGAACATTAACGATTGTAATGTATGTAAAATTATTTGTTTGACTTGCACATTTTACCTCTTCAACGTGTATTGTTACAAACAGCTCAATAAATAATAAATAGAATATTTTTATTAAAAGAAAGTTGTGAATTTTTTAGTGTCTCTGTGTATCTTTGTTTTGTGTTTGTTTTTAAGCCCGGGTATGGTACATCCGGGGCTTAAAAATTAAACCTTAAACCATATTAGATAGGTCACAGATCAGGTTATCCATATGTACACTCCGCGATTATGAAAAATACCAAAATACTCTTAAAATAGGACAACGAAAATAAACATAAATAACCATCTACATTAAAATAATAAATATAGAAAGAAACTATGAAAAATGCAAAACGCAAAACAAAAAGCACAAGTGAGAACATAAGCACAGGTATTAGCAGGAGCACAGAGAAAACAGAATTCAGAGGATGAAGCAAATCTATTAGTCTATTAATTTTTCCGTTTCTTAGAGTTTGCACAACTCACGTTTTTTCTTATCTCATATTTTTCGTTATTTATTTTGTTTATTTCCACGCATTATGCCATGCTTATGCCTTGCTGACCACGCCGCTCATATTATTTAACACTTTTTATCTTGGCCTACACAGTTAGAAAACTAACACTAAACAGAAGTGCTAGCTTTGTGGCCTTAACCCTGAGGTCCTAGGTTGGATCTCCGACTGAGAACCAATGGGCATTAACCTGTCGGTCGTACGGTGAAGTAAAATATCGCGAAGACACCGGCATGCTAAAGACCCAAAAAGTTGACGGCGTGTATCAGGGGCTGATCTACTTGCCTACTAAAAAACAAATGATTACGAAAAAGATACAGAAATCTGAGGTCTATATCTGTTTCAATCATCAATCATGATTTTTTTTTTTAACTTTTTTAATTAATCAAAATACTACTCAATTTTCTTTATTTTACACACAAATTTAAACAAATAATGATTACTACGTTCGTACATAAATAGAAAATAGCATGGTTGCTGCGAATAATTTTTTGTTAGCAACAATTTGCCTGTTCGCGTACCATCGTTTGTCTTATTCCAAAGGAGCTGTAAATCCGTGACTGAAATAACACGAATCATTGTCCCTACTACGTGATTCACTTTCTTTACAATCAATATAATTTTATTTATTTGAAATTTCCTACAATTCTCTAACTTGTTTAACTCTTTTATTCTTTGATTTGACTAAGTCGTTTTTGTAATGTAACAAAATAATGTAATGAAATTTAATTTCAATAAATGATAATCGGTTTAATATCAAGCTTATAATAATAATGACATTTAATTTCTTTCCTTTTTTTGCTAGAATCATAGTCGTATTTTTTATTTACGTATCTATAAACATACCTGAAACGAAGCACTTGCTCTAAACGTCATTTCACCTTTAAGCTTTTCCGAATTATTTAATTGGTTACATATACGTAGCTGGATCATTGCTACGTACTCCATGTAAGAGTTTGGAGAACACTGACGACTCATTTTGGCGTGACAAATTGAACATTCTGAATGCAGGACTAGAGAGGGCAGAGGGGGTTGAAGTGAAGTGCGTGCGGCGTGCGCTAGATTGCTGGCGCTGCTGGCTTGCCCTTAGAGCGCGGAGGACGCAGCGCATCAACGGAGTGAAGTCGGGTTAGTTTGAAGATTGTCACACAAAAGACGGGTTTTAAATACTTGTGCAACGCAATCCGAACTAACAAGGGTGCAAAATAACAGGAGGTAAGATATTATATCGTTATCAGTCACGTGTGACTGATAACGTGTGACTGAATCGAGTTTCATTAGTAGCACCTACAAAATATTATAAGTAGCCAAAGCTACATGGAATATGAAATCGCTTAAAATAATCTCCAAGGAACTTTTTAAATACATCATTTTGCGAGTTTTATAACATTGAAAATTTTCTTTGAAATTTCTTTGACTAATCAAATGTTTCTCGTAACAGAATTATGGGAGTTTGGGAATGTTTCAAATAAATTATATGTATGTATGTTATTTTATTGTTACAATTTCAATTTTTTTAGCGTTTAAGTATATTTGTTTTAGACAAGTCTATTGGATTAGTGCTTCAACTGTAGGTTATTTATTAGTTGTTTTTATAGAATAGGGGAAAAATGGGCAGGAGGCGCATCTGATGTTAAGTGATACCACCGCCAACGGACACTCCCAATCAGAGATGCGTTTCCGGCTTTTTAAGATTTGGTACGCTTTTTTATTGAAGGCCCCTAAGTCGAATTGGTTCGGAAATACTTCAGTGGGCAGCTGGTTCCTCATATTGGTGGTGCGCGGAAGAACTGCCTTAAAACACGCTCAGTTGTGGATTACTCTGGCCTTGATTGATACATCATAGCATTTTAAGTTACTAGATAAAGACAAGATAGAGATAGATAGAGATAGCCACCATGGCCGAATCTGTCTAAAATTCTTTAGCTTAAGTTGTATGGGAAAGACCGCTAAGTCTTGACTAGCAATCTTATCCTACGAGTTTAATAAAACCTTAATTAGTATAAAATACAGAAGGTAATATAGGCATCATTTTTAGTACTACTACGCAGCCAAAAAAAAGAAAAGTAAACCTCTATGGATTAGTAATTGACAGTGTTCTTCATGGCCCTATGGGCACAGGAACAACTATGGGAACAGAACTTTTGATACACCTATATATATATATGATATAGAGTAAAACTTATATAAAAACACAAATAAAATCTAATTCGGTCCTCATTATTACAGTATAATTTATTCATATCTAGCGCCAATACACTGAAATTTTGATCATTTCTGATATTTCCTTTGGGAGGCCAACTTTGTGGCTGCGAGCCAAATCCGAGAGCTGTCTGATGAAATAGATATGGCCGCTATTTGTTGGCTTATGAGCTTTTTATTAAAACGTGATGTGGACCGCAAATATTTCTGTGACAACGGCTGTTTTGCAAATTTTTAATTTCATAATGACAATTTAAAAATCTGATAATTAAGCAATTTCTCGACATTTTTATTCCTTAAAGAACGGAGTTCTAGAATGTTCAGTCTGCCTTCGGAAAGATTCCCATAAAATTACTCTTTAGCATGCCATTCCTTCCTCGTCTCACACCTAGGCAATTGACTATGGAATGTTCTTCATCTAAGCCGTAGGTATAACCGGTCCTGAAAACGCCTGAAAACTGTACCATGTGACTACACTTGCTCTATAACAGGCTGAAAAAAGGTTTCAGGCTCAGCATGTTTTCTATAAAAAACGATCTGTAATTTCAATTTTCTCGTATGTATTAACCTCTATTCAATCGGTCATAAATCATATTTTACCTTGACGAACGTCTCTTACTTGTAGGAAAATCGGTAAACATTTCATTTAACCCGAATTCGTAACACTATTATAGCCATAATCTATCAGTAGGGCTTTAGGCAAACAATATTCTCATCCATAAAAACTAAATAAGTGTTATTGCACTCTTTTATGTTATCTTACGTCGTTTTCTATCAAATCATGTTACTCTATGATAAAAAGAAACTAGTTTTTATTAATTAAGTTAATAATATTCGTTAAACGTATGTTGCAATTGTAATCGAAATGTAAGCTAATAAGCACATATTTGCATACAACATAAAAATATTGAGGCTTATAGAAGGTTACATAATTGGCTTGGTGAAGTTTTAGTTATCATTCAGTATTAAGTAGGCAATGCTCAGTAACAGATTTATTAGCCTCAATTGCCTTTGCAAAATATAATTATTACTCAAATTGTATTATTAATTAATTTTTTGAAAGGTTCGAAAGTTATTGTTTTATTTTTTTCAATATCTAATTATAAATTTATTAAGTCTAGCTCCCTTCAACAAAATAAAAGTATATTTTTAAAACAAAACCGTTGATGAAACAAAGAAAGTTCTGCATCGGCACGCAACTGAAATCTCAGCAAGTAGTCAGGTCACGTGCGTTCTTTTGTCGCGCGCCGCAAAACGTGTTTCGGTGATTTTTCATTTATAGTGAACAATTTTGTGCTTTTACAAGGGATTTTATTGCTAAGACCGTTTGCTTAAAGAAGTTACGTTCACGTTTGAGGTTTTTGTGATTTTTTGGAATTCTGAAGAGTTTATGTAAGAGTATTGCCTTGTATTTCTTAAGTTGCCTTTGTGTACCTTTATTTTGTCAATATTGAAATATTAAGTAGCACTATAGACAATATTGTATTTCAACAAATTGGATTACAGTTAATGCGGCGCTAAAATATCATAAAATACAGTTCAGGCAGGTATTTACCTAAATCCTGCCAGACCAAGGAACAATGCAGTCTCGTTATTTTGTAAAGGAAATTCCGATATCAACTATTGAATAAATACTTATTGACTGATAGTACTCCTAAGTTACCCTGATGACGTAAGCTTTGATAATTCATACTTATAATGAGGTGATACAGAACCTCAGAAATCGAAAACAGAAAACGGAATCTATTAGAAGAAGAAATAACCGGAAGCCTTTATGATTTTCCAATAAGTATATTTTTCATTAAAAGAGTATTTCCACTTTCTCTTATAACATATTATGTACCGTTTTTGTGTTTGTTACCATGGTTACGATGTTATTTCGATACAAAATAATACAAGCACGTTTCATAAGGCTGATAGAGTTGAGAGTCAAAGGGAAACACACCCGCGCGTAATCCACTTCACACTGAGGCATAATGTGTACGTTACTTTACCTACTATTTTCTGTATGCAAGCATTTAATTAGCCTGTGCTTTTATACAAAGATCAAAGAACATGTATGCAATACTGTATTCACGGAATTGTACTTAATAAGAAAGATATGTTAGAAGTAATAAAATCACTGAGTAATGAAGATAATAGGGTAGGGCGGGGCTAGTTGAGCAATTTTTCACTTGCTTGGATATAGCTCCTCAATGATAAGTCTCAATGAGTTGTTATGTGTCCTGATGGATTAGTAATTTATCCCTTAACAAAAGTGTCCATAGTATTTTTTTGTAACAAGTCCAATATAATAGCTACAGATGTTTAAATGCAGAAAGTCAAGTATGCTCAATGTACCCCATAGGTGGGGTAAGTTGAGCAAGGGTATGGGGCAAGTTGGGCACTAAGAATGTCTAGGCCTAACCATGGGTTCTATGTTAACTTGAGATGAAATAAAATATGTGTTAGACAGTCAGCTTTTTGTTTATAGTCTTTTATTGACAGAACAACAAAATTTGAAGAAATTTTCTTTGTATAATTAACCGAAACTAGAATCAACAAAACATGAGCATCCATATCTATCCATTACTTCCGATAATTTCTAAAAAAAGATTACCAAGGCTGGTGGGTTCTGGTTTCTGTATGGATAGCTACGATTTTTTTGTTTTTAAAACATCATCAACCATTCTTTTCCGGAAATCTTTTTTGCAATTCAGCTTGGTGGAATTTCAGCACACTCTTAGGCAAGGCGACGGACGTCTTTTGGAGAAAAATGCCATTTGCAGCAAGAATTTTTTCAACAGTTCTCTTGTGAGAGAGGATATACTTCCCTCGGTGTTGTATAGCCCATTAATGAATCATCACCTTCATTTAATTTATTTAAAAGTCAACCAATTCAGAATTCTTTAGCGGCGGTATTCACACTTTTTCCCTCATCGTGGACAGCCTTTGCAGCATTATTTAAGTATTCAGTAGTGTAAGAACATCTTGTAGTCTTTCTCTTGTAAGTCCGCATCCAAACAAAAAATAAAAGATTCATTACTCATCAGTTGATTAAGTCGTAGAGTTAGTTGAGCTACAGTTGCTCAACTTACCCCAACCCGGAATTTTAAAAGAAAAGTAGGATTGTAAATAAATGCCTAGAATTAGACCCAAAACCTATTTACAAATCAAAAATACAATAATCTTCTGAAAGATTAACACTCTCCTGATTGAAAACAGAGAACATTTGACAAAGACAGACGAAAACTTGCGATAAACAATGTTTTTACTTTTTGGTCACAAAATAAACAAAACGCCGTGACACTTCACTCACTCGTCGAGCTGCCACTAGCTATTGTGCGATGATTACCTCTCCTACCACTCCTTCTTTTCGCTATTTGATACTCCCGCGTAAGGTGAATAGTTTCCGAGATATTTCGATTGCCCAACTTGCCCCTATGCTCAACTAGCCCCGCTCTACCCTACTTCGTTTCTTTAGTTTTAAAATGTTTACTTAGTACGATATTGACTATGTATAAATATAAGACTAACATTCTTTAAATAATTGACGTTTAATAATAAAAATGTTTAATGTATCTAATATATAAAATTCTCGTGTCGCGGTGTTTGTAGTTAAACTCCTCCGAAACGGCTTGACCGATTCTCATGAAATTTTGTGTGCATATTGGGTAGGTCTGAGAAACGGACAACATCTATTTATCATCCCCCTAAATGTTAAGGGTAGTCCACCCCTATTTTTTTTTTTTATTTGTAGATATTTTTTTTATGATACAGCAATAAAAAATACATACAACCCCTAATTTTCACCCCTCTACGATCAACCCCTATTTTTTATTATAAATGATATACATGTCAAAACGACGTTTGCCGGGTCAGCTAGTAAATGTATAAAGCTTTGTATTACAATAAATTTAACTTCTTTTTTGGGGTTCATAAGTGTACTTGTTTACCTATATGCATAAAGATAAAAAATAATATAACAGTGTCAGTTGCTGTTTCATGCATAAAAAAGTTTTGTAATACGAAAATGTCATGACTAGAGTAGTATCTTTAAAATAACAAGCAATGAATACATGAAGCTGCGTTTCATCATCGGACTTCTAGGGAGAATACAAAATACCATTCGTATCACCTCGATGTCCGTCGTTCCACAGCTGAGCGTTGCTTAAAGTAGTTTTTGCCACGCGCCACCATGTGGAACCAACTGCCTACTAAAGTATTTCCGAACCTATTCGACTTAGGGTCTTTCAAGAATAGAGCGTACCAATTTTTTAAAGGTCACCCATGCACTTGCTAGCCTTCTAGCAATGGGAGTGTCGATGGGCGGCGGTATCAATTAACATCAGATGAGCCCCTTGTCCATTTAGTTACATAAAAAATCAGCAACTTACCAAGCAATAAATTTTTTTGTAAATTGTAATTTTGTTACAAAAATCTATTTTTATGTGCGAAACATTAACTAAACACAAGTTATCACAAAGTCTTATTATAAGTGCCAAAGGTCAATTAGATAATGAATATTAGTATTTTTAATTTATTTATAACTTCTACAACAATAAGTATGCTCAAAAAAGTAAGAAAACGACATAACGACAAGAAAAATATAGGCAAAACAAGAAAAACAAAAACGCAAATTGAAATTAAAACTAATTATATACTTAAACCACAGTGATAACACCTAGACGTTTTAAAACTATTAAAAACTAACGTAAGTTTATAAATCAGTGTACTGATAATACTTATACTTCACTCAGTGATTTGGCTATGATCCAATAAATAAAATTCACTTAAACATGAAAAAATACACAAAATTAGAGTTTTGCATAAGAGATTTAGGGTTGTCTTTACTTGTAAATGATTTTTAGTAGAATTGGAAGTCAGTGTCAACGAGTAATGGCAGATCGTGAGCGGAATGCGATTTAAATTTTTCCAATACACTTCGTACATTTAGGGACATTTCGCAATGCATCAACACTAGATTAATTAAATTACACAAAAACGTAGTCTTGATTTGAGCAAAATTATTTGAAATTTTTGTCTACTTTCCCATACATACAAATTCCAAGGGATTCATTCTTAAACGTACGAGTATAACATTTCTCAACTGCAATTATAATGTTATATTTGGTTGACTCGAGTACTACAGATTAAAACATGACTTATTCAGAATTTCCGGCTAGCAGACTAGGACAGGATAGAACAGAATGACGTAAAGAGGGAAGCCTATGTCAGAACCTGATCATAAAACCGGTTGAAGAGAAGTAGTTGTTTTTTACCAATGATTGGTCATTTTATTTGCAAAATATTGGTCAAAAAGTAAAGGCTTTATTTATTTTAATTCAATCTCTAAACGGTAACTTATTACATTATATACAAAAGTCAATGTTTTAAATGCTTTTCAGCTACATCGAGAGACTAAAAAATCATACAGCAGACAGAAATCTTTATTATTATTAAATTGTTATTAACGCTATCTATCTATCTATTGTTTTAACTATCAAGCGGAATATAGCAAATTCTAATTTTACTATAGATAGCTATTAGTTATTTATTTATAAGTTAAATAATTTACCACGAGAGTGATATGGCAAAACCATTCTGTATTATTGCATATAGACCTAAGTTTAACTGTGACCGTAAATCTCAAAATTTATTGTTTACATCGGTGTCTAAATGTCAGATTTATATAAATCGTTAAATAAATAATAAATTTGTTATCACAAATTTATCAATTGACGTGTTTATCTTTTTTAAAAGATGATGAAACAATGTCAAATAAGATTGCCTATAATTTGAATAATGCGTGAGCTTAAAAGCTTTCTCCCCCTCAATATGAAAGACCCTGTTTAAAGGTTGAACATTTTTGCACAAACTCCCTTAATTTTCCTTTGTGAGATAGCTTACGTGACTTGAATATTAGCTACAGATTAGATTCTACAGTAATTGCCCAAGTATTGGACTCACCAGTACGTAAAAATATTTTTCTTATTGAAATGTTATTGTATTTTTTCTTTTAAAGATTTAATTCTCCTTTAATTTTTACTTGAAACTTCTTTATCGAGGTTGGAAAAAAATTTAGTGTAACATTTTTGCGTTACGCGTCACATTGTTCCGTTACGCGCCATGTTGCTTTTTGAAGTCAAACTTCTTTATCGGCGTTAAAATATGACGTATAGTATGTTTTTAACTTTGAAGTTTGACAACGGATTACATTTTCGAAGTCAAACTTCTTTATCGGCGTTAAAATATGACATATAGTATGTTTTTGACTTTGAAGTTTGACAACGGATTACATTTTCGACTTGAAATTTGCTAATCACAATTTGCAGCAATTAATTTGTAAATTGTATGCTAGGCAGTGTATCAAAATTTACTGTGTTTAAAAAAATAGTTTCTAATAAGGTCATAAAGAAGTTTCACTTCTTACGTGTGTACACCTAGTACACGCACACATTTTTATTTTTTTAAATGGCTAACACTGCCAACTTAATACACATATCACATATTACACCCTAATTAAACAAAACGTCAATTAGTTAAAGAATAATGCATCTGTGATAACGAACTAGTTTTAACATTTTAAAACTAATATTACTGCGTCGATAGAGCAGTGTTGGCCTAGTGTCTTCAGCGTGCGACTCTCATACCTGAGGTCGTAGGCTCGATCCCCGGCTGTGCACCAATGTACTTTCTTTCTATGTGCTCAAACGGTGAAGAAAAACATCGTGAGGAAACCGACATGTCTTAGACCCAAAAACTCGACGGCGTGTGTCAGGCACAGGAGGCTGATCACCTACTTGCCTACTAAATTTAAAAATGATCATGAAACAGATTCTAAAATCTGAGACCTAACGAGGTTGTAGCTCCACTGATTTATTATTTTATTACTGCGGCGATCTCGAACGTCCTAGTTCTAATCCGAGGAAATAAATTCTATTCATTACTCAGTAATCATGATCTTATTTTTTCTAACATAAAGCCTTCTTTCTTATTAAGTAATTTTATCTTGATATCAGTATTAAAAGTACAGGCTAATTGAATGCTTCAATTGTTAGGTAAAAGTAACGTAGAAAATATGCCTCAGGGCCAAGTGGGTGACATCGTGGGTTACGGTTACATGAATTAATATTAATAGCTTAATAATTTAGGTAACGACCCGTCTTAAATTCTGATTCTGATCCCATTGTGTGACCGACGTTGTGAATTTGGTTTTAACAAAAGTCAGTTTCATTACGTGTCCTTTACCGTGCTAACAAATGTTATTTGCACTTGAAAACAAAATTCTTTTGTCATTCTCAAAAGTCAAGAGTCAAAAATCAAATATTCATGTAGGTAACACAATGTACACTTATGAACGTCAAAAAAGAAATACACATTAAATGCTTCTAATTTTACATTTACTGCCAGTTCTCAAATCAAGGGCGTAGAACGGAAGAGAAGAACTGGCAATAAACTCTCCGCCACTTTTTTTAATCGCCAAGTTTTTTATTTTACACAACGTTTGTAAGGATCAGCAATCATTACACCATGTTCCACATGACGTCTTAAGTAATAAATAATAATTTAATAATAATAAAATAAATTAAAAACAAAGATTTGTCCTCTATCAGCAGGAGGCATGGTGAAATAGGAGCATACATTCACCTTCAAAAGTTTCTATAATACATGTCCAAAAAGTGTAATTTTTAATAGGAATGAGGTTTTTGTTAATTACTGCCAATCATAATTACATCGTTCGTACATTCTTTAAAATAAGAAATCTTTTAATTTATAACGGCAATTAAACATCGGTTACGGAAAAACCAAAGCAATCAATCAACGTTAACTAGCGAGTGAAAGAAAATCCCCACATTACAGTTTTGGGCAACTCAGCAAAGGGTCCGAATGACCAACCATTTGACTCCCATTTATTACTCGGCCACATTATAAGAATCTTTTGTGTGAGAAAAATATGATTACGACGGAGGGCGCTCCATTGTCCTTTCGATTTTTTACACAAAAAATCAAATATGGCGGCCATTCGCATTCTAAGCCTTCGCGGGAAATTAAAAATGTCGCAATCCCGTGGCCGCTGCCTTTTTATTTGAAATAATGTTGACGTTTGTAAGAGGTTTCTTTTTATTTTTTATGTCTTGGCATTTTCAATGTTCTCGTAGTTTCAGAGTTTTCATTTAGAACATATTTAACGGTAAAATAAATATGAGACTGTTTAAGCACTATTCTATTTTCTTTTACTTTTTCATTACTTTTAATAAAAAAGCACATTTTTATTTACGTTATATATAGATAAATTTCTAACAGAATAATAATAAGGGTAAAAAACATATACCATACAAAAAATATATATAATTTAATCTACTTTTTAGCAATCTCGTTTTTTAATAACTGGTATATGAAGGAAAAGTCTTTTTCGCCATAACCACGACTCTGTACCACTCGGTAAAGCTGCGTCGCAACAGCTCCAAGTGGGATGGGTGACCGAATGCCTAGCGCCATTTGACTAGCCAATTCCAAGTCCTGAAAAAAAAATATTAAACGTTTTTTAGCTAATAAAAACATGTTTACGTTTACTCTGATGTTTATCAAATTATTAACAATTGATATATATTTTACAAAAATCTTTTAAATATTTTATTAGGATTTGTATTATCAGAGTTTCGAAATGCAATAGAAATTAAATATGTATTATATTTCGATGTTTTTTTGTAATCTTAAACATTTCTTAAAAAAGCTCACCGTTAAAGCAAATGAATATAACAAATAAACTTACTTTATTTATTTTAAAATATTTAACTTTATTTAAACTGATTTATATGTAAGGCATATTTAAGATTTTGCACCTTTTTATCAATAATTATAACACGTACCTTGACCATCAACTCATTCTTGAAGCCATTATCATAATTTCTACTAGATGGTGCAGTTGGCACTAAACCAGGTACCGGGCAGTAGACTTCAGTAGACCAGGACCGAGCTGATGAATTGTTTAGTACATCCAACAGTACTTGGGGATCTAGACCCATTCTATAAAATAAAAATGGAACTATGTAATGGCCGATGTACATGTAAAATGACTAATACTAAAGTGAAAATTACAATATCTAACGACGTTACAAACGTGCATAAAGTGTATTTTTTTATGTTACAGGAGGCAGATGGGCAGGAGGCTCACATGTTAAGTGATACCGCCGCCCATGGACACTCGCACTGCTAGAAGGCTCGCAAGCGCGCTGCCGGCCTTTTAAGAATTGGTACGCTCTTTTCGTGAAGGACCCTAAGTCGAATTGATTCGGAAATACAGCGTAGGTAACGTACCAGGTAGGCAGCTGGTTTCACATAGTGGTGGTGCGTGTCAGAAATTGCCTTAAGAATCGCTTGGTTGTGGAACGACGATGAACAGTATGAAAGGATATGTCGATGTGTCTTGATGTCTAACACTTGCTCGTACGGTAAAAGCAAATATCGTGAGCAAGAGATGGTAAATCCCAAATTGTACAGTAGAAGAACAAAGACTTCTCACCTATTGGTTCAAGCCGTACAAAATAAGAATATATCAATCAATACACAATCCTTTTCATAGCAAAAACCATCTTAAATCTCAGAATAACCCAAATCTCAAGTGAAATGACGACATTGACGCTTTCAATAAAAAACCCTCAACCCTTTGATTTACATACAAATATGATTGGCCATTCGAAGATACCACTTAAGCCTACTCTGTGAACTTGATATAAAATAGTCCTTCACTGAAAAGTATTTCTTCAGTGCATAGGCATAGAGAACAAATTTCAACACATGATCAGACGAAATTATTTGAATATACTTCAAAGTTCATGTTAGATGGATTAATTTTATTTGAAATAAAGAAGTACTTACTTACTTTTAGTACTTATATCTATATATAAAATTCTCGCGTCATAATGTTCGTTCCCATACTCCTCCGAACCGCCTACTATCTATCTTTTAAACCCCTAAGTGATAAGGGGTTCACCCCAAAAAAGGTTTATTTTATTTTTAGACAATTTTTTTTTGTTTATACGCATACGAAAATACATACAACCCTTTATTTGCATCTACCCTCTACGATCTATTTTTATTTGTTAGTTAAGAAGTTATAACTTGAACTCTGAGGTTTATATAGAGAAAAACCTAAAAAGTTTTCATTCCGGAAAAGTGGGTGTATACTAAAAAGTTAGGCTAAGTAAAATCACATTAAGGAGAAACAAAGTTCGCGGGGGCGGCTAGTATTTTATAAATTCGTTGATTAAACCTGAAATTTACAGCACGTCTCTATGTATGAACTCTAAATAGCTGCTTTTAAACAGTAGTATATTTTAATAAAGCAATAATACTTTACTTAAAAGATACTAAGTTACTATACTTCGCATTATGCAACGGTAATATAAAATTGACCATTCGTCAAATTACCATTTCCATGTAAACTCGATTGCCGTAATGTAACAAATTGTGTCACGCTTATAGAATAGTGTTAGTAGCCCCGTTCGGTTGGTAAGGTCTTATTACTTTTTATCTTGAAATATTATTTTAATAATTTATTACCTTGATGTATAAGCCGATGTCAAACTCTAAATTACTTCAATCTGAGAGGAAATTGTATTTGTCTGAAATTCTGTCAAATTTACATTTAGATAATAGCTTCTACACAAAACATTTTTAAGGTCTTATACAAACGTGACGTTTAATGTAACCTGTTTTATACTAATCTGACTATTGGTATCATTCTTTCACTTATAGGGCGGGGCATCTCTCTAGTGGGTACGAACACAAATACGTAAAAAATAGCCTTTAAAAAATAATGCTAATTGTAATTCCGAGTTATTTGAGTAGATTTTCTAATGGGATTTTTTTTAAATCGCGCTTTGCTGTTCGTATAGATCTTTCTTTTCCATATTTGATTGAGTATGGAAGTAAAAATTTCAATTCTTAATAAAAAAAATGAAACTAAAATAATATAGCTTATGTATATTTTAAGTATACTAGAAGTGTTATAGTGGCATGGTTACTAGTGAACTGATGTACATATATGTCGCACAGAGTTAGATGTGACGATGTTATATACTACTTGTTTAGGGCAGCGTTCATGAATAAGATAATGAAATAAGATATATGATAGTATATAATTTTAGTATCGGTTTTTATTTGCCTGAAACATAACATGAAAACAAAGAAAGCTAGTAACATGAAAGATAAAACGCTGGCTCGTTCAGCTTAGTTTAATCATAAAAACCTTGTATGTATATGTGAGAGAAGAAAATAAAGATTATTATTATTATTATTATTATTAGCTTGATTGTGATTTGTCAACCGCTTTTCTAGTCAACGTCACGCGACACGTTCCCTGGTTAACAAAAAATAACAATCAAGCGAAGTGAACCATCGCTTTATCTTTTGTTTTCCAGTCTAAAATACCACGATAGGGCACATTTTAAAAACTATAGACGCGCCTAAAAATCGCTGCATTTGACACGCAACGATACAAACACCTAACCCCAGTACGTGACGATCCTACATTTTGCTGTAAAGCTGAGCAAATTAACAATAATGAGGCAGTCACTTGGACACTTGCAAATTACTAACTTCCCCAACCATCATTTGTTTTGACGTGACGAATGAAACGAATTTGTTTCGTCGACTTAATTTAGTTAAATCCCAAAACATTTTGCTCAACGCATTATTTTATTCGTTAATGCAGTGGACAAGGATAAAGAAGGACTTTAAAATGAACTGGGAATTTGATATACAATTCATTAATTAAATTGTTTATTAGAAACACTAACCGCATAGTATAATTAATAAAATGGTATTCGGGAATTCCGTTATATTACTTAAGACTATAATCCGCTGATTGAGCTTATTATAATAATATTATTCGAGTATAATCCTCGTTATATCAAATGATACCACTTAAGCTAAGTTAACTAATATGAGTATTAATAGAAAATTATACTTAGATATTTCTCATAAACTTACTTTTATACGAGTGAAAATCACAAAAAGCAACTTAATAAAATGCGCCTTGTAAAATGTTCTGAGCAAATAGATAGCACAAAATCATTGGCCAATCGCCTATTTTTATATTGGTATGATCATATATATAAGATGTGTATACCTTCTTGACGTTGATATTTTTTATTACAGCATATTCGAGGCTTATAATGGTCATATCTAATTTATTATTAGTTGTGATCCGTGCCTACCATGACTTTCGGATAATGGATTTCTAATTGTAGGTTAGACACCTAAGCTTACTTTCCTCTGAAAACCTCACGGGCAATAATTAGAATAATACTTACTTAATTCCCATATTCATGCACTCCGCTGTGGCCATTCCAGTAATACCCATGAGCATGTTATTCGCTAGTTTGGCCACCTGTCCCGACCCGATCTCTCCGCAGTGAAACTGCTTGGCTCCCATAGACTCCAACAGAGGCAGAGATCTATCAAAGTCCTGCTTTCTGCCACCAGCCATAAACGCCAGAGTTGCGTTTTGAGCGCCCATAACGCCTGAAACAAAGATTCACGTACAAACCAAACGTATAATCCGAAAATAAAGGTTTTAAAGGGGTATTCAGGCTGTATTTGAAACTATCTAGAACACAACATGTAAGACTATATTCACACACCTTGTATGCGGTTAATTAATTATATAATCTTAAGTTCTTAGTATTTTAGTAAAATTCTATGCATTCTTGTTTTTATATCATAGTTTTATATACATTAAGTTGTTTATGGATATGGGAAATGTTTAATTATTGTTTGACACTAATAAAATAAAGATCATATTCGACAATGTATCTCATTAGATTAGTATGGTGAGGCAAGCTATTTTCTTATTCTATTATCTTATAATCCTGCAGAGATATAGGCACAGTATTTTTGCATCAGCCTAAACCTTTGGTTTTTACTTTTAGTTTGATGTGCTTAAAACTTATTTCTCGTTTGTAATTTTTTTTATATTTTTCGGATTATTCATTGTAATCGATAGAGACTATATGCAAGTTTGAATTAAATTTCTTAGTCATCGGTTAAAAATACAAATACAAGGGAACAAATGGTATAAATTAAGTAGATTAAAGTAGTGATAAATTAATTTCAATACTACTACGATATACCTAATATACATCGTGTAGTTTTTCTCGTCTAAACCGAAAATAGCGGCTGAAGTTATGAAGTTTATTTTACCGTAATATATTCATTTTATGAAATGAGACCAAAGCGACTACGATAACAGAATGCCTTATCAAGACATTGAAATTATCGTTAAAATAGAGTAAACATCATCTCACTAAATAACAGACTGTTGTTGATTTTTACGTAACAAAAAAGATTTTTAATATTATGTAAAACTGGTGTTTGAACATTTTAGATTACGTGATCATTATTACTATACAATAGCTGTCCTTTGATCGTTGAAAGAGATTTTAATTGGACCACGTTACCGGAAGCTATCGTTAGCCTACAATATAATGTGTCCCCACTCTCTAAGATTTCCTTACCTCCAGAAACTGGGGCATCAATAAATCCCTTCCCTTTTTCTAAAGAAACGGGATGAATCTGCTTCGGGACATTGGGGTCTACTGTGCTGGAGTCTATTAAAAGAGAACCCTTGGGTGCCTGAAACAGTACATAACACTTTCTTCATCTCTTCACTCTAAATATACTTAAATATTGATGCAAATAAAGTGTCGTAACTAAACGGTTGCCTATTCGTATCAGTATTAAAAGTAGTCAATACTATATATATAAAATTCTCGTGTCACAGTGTTCGTTCCCATACTCCTCCGAAACGGCTCGACCGATTATTATGAAATTTTTTATGCATATTCAGTAAGTCTAAGATTCGGATACTAGCTATCTTTCAACCCCCTAAGTGATAAGGGGAGTCCACCCCAAAGAGTTTTTTTAAATTTTTTAGACAAAATTTAATTTTTTTATGATACAACATACAAAAATACATACAACTCTTAATTTTCATCTACCCTCTACGATCAACGCCTATTTTTTATTATAGAAGAAATAATATATATGGCAAAACAACGTTTGCCGGGTCAGCTATTATATATGAATATATAATATATATATACATATATATATCGACGTAGGAAAGCATATTTGCTGTAAGTAGATATATTGCAATTGTTCACCAGAGCCAAAAAACTTAATTAATTTCGGAAAAAAATTAATAGTGTAGAACCTATCCATGATATTGCTACCATTTTTGAAACATATATTTATTTAACTGCCAGTCACCATTTGCAATATAAACTTTTTATACAAAGTTACTATAAGTACGTGTTTGGCTAGTTACAGCATACAGTTTTTTAAATCACAAACCTTTAAAACGCTGTAACTAAGGAAGAAAAATGTACGCGCGGAAATATTATCAATTTACAGGCGGTAAATATGCTGTAAATTATGCTATGCAGTAAATTTATGTATTTGGGTACTTTCAATTGCAATTCAAGATGTAAGATTAGTTAATAATTATGATTAGATCTAGAAATGCAGTGGGTCATTTGGTAATGTAATGTTTGGTTGAAATAAAATGTCGTAAATGGTAAAAAAAACTAAAACTGTAGGTTCCCTAAACTTGCTGTAAGTAAACGAATGTAAAAATCACACGCCGCAGAAATGCTGTAAGTAGCGTTAAGTTTTTAAATGGGAAGAAGTAAGTATTTGTAAAGAAAAAAATGCAGTTTTTCTTTTGCTGTAAGTACAAATTGTCTAAAATGACTGGATTTTGGTCTACATACAGCATTTAATCTTACTTAAAAAAATATAAGTACGGGCGTTTTCAACCGCGTATGTAATTTTTTTTTCATCGTAGAGGCACAGGACCCGGGACATTCGATGCGGTTTTTTTTTCTGATTCTAATGGCAGTAAAAAGTCACTTTAGGTATTTTGTCTACTTACAGCAAATATGCTTTCCTACGTCGATATATATATATTTCTATTATAAATGAACCCTCTTCAAGGTTCTAACGTTCTCAAAATTCTTATGAAGCGTTGACTTTTCGACCTCTTAGAAATGGAGGAATCTTTCTTTCTCTTTATTCTTTCCTATAATACTAAGCAGTGACCGTGATGACACAAATACAGTTCAAATGTTTTGACTTGCAGGTAAATCTCTACCACTTGCGTTTTAGGCAAATTTACTTACGTGATCAATTACACCGTCCTTTCCTAGATATGCTTCCAGAACAACTTTGTTGCTGGGTAAAATTGATACAACTACATCAACTCCATCGACGGCTGCAGCGATAGAATTAGCGCTTGTCACACCATTTTTAGCGGCAGCGGTCAACGTTTCCTTCGATGGATCGTAACCACGGACGTTGAAGCCCTGGAAACAATAAGAGTTTTCTGATAGGAGTCGCCTACAAAAGTGTTCTGCAAAGGTGCGGCATACTGGTGTATCGTGATCATTAGTTGGCGTAGCGGAAAAATAGGGTTATTTAAAAACTATTTAAACGCTTGCATATCTGAAGGATCTTAGGACATTCGACAAAGAGATGAGAGCAGCCCTGTAAACAGTTACTCCAAATTTAGACCATATATCAATTAAACAGGCTCATGTTTCGCATCACAATACCTTTTCTGCCATTTAAAGTTGAGGTTTGTTGATTAATAATAAATCTTAATTATTATTACTTAAAACTGATTTTTAATTTCTAGTATACCTTCAAACATTTTAGTTTTCCTAGTAACTTGATCGCAAAAAAATTGCGTAACACTGGCCTACAATATGTATGTTAACTCATTTAATCTTGTAACAGATTGATTTTAGGTTGTTCTAAATTACAATTAGTATTCTGGTAATTACAACCAACATATTTTATCCATACCTCTTTTAATTTTCATCGCCTTTAAGTTTTCATCATTCACTGTTTCATTAAACAGTTTTTATAACCAATTTTGCTAATACCTTCACCTTACTGTAACGCAAAAGCACTATCTGCATTGTTTAACATAATCTTTGCATAAATTTAAAAAGATTTTAATTGTAAATTACCTTAAAAGGAACGTTAAATTGGTTATGGTTTTGTTCTATTTAAATCATTTAATGGAGGTTGAATAAAATTCTGTGATACTCGTATAAAAAGATGGTAAGAGATAAGCATAAATCAAAGAAATAAATTAAATAAAGGGATTATTAATATTTGACAATTATTATTTTATATCCAGTCTCTAAGAATACATAGAGATTAAAATAGGAGTTCCTAAACAATACAAAAATACCTTTTTGGTGACAACATTGTCCCTAGTTACACCAGTACACATCTAAACAAGCTACACGACAATACTCTATAGCAGACGTGGTCAGCAAAGAGCGGGCAATTTACAAAGGTTTTTTTTGCTTCTTAGTTTTTGTATCGAGCCTGTACACTCAATATCCATACTAACAATCATACCATACATACATCCGTCTTAAAAAAAGTCTTAATTCTTGTCTCAGCGCTTGCTCTAATCACTTCTATTCCATTGTAGGAATATCGTTTTATAAATATACTTTGAATTATACCTTCCGTACACCCGGAATATACTAATTAAATGTACTATGAAAACAGCTTTAACAAAGATTTCCAAGTGAGTAAGGTGAGGTACCAGCCACTGTAGCTGAATAATAAACCAATATATCAATGAATAAAGTAAGGTCCGATGATTAGCATAATGCATAAAAACTGTCTAAACTTACACTTTATATTTCCCTTCTCCAAACGCAGCTGAGTGCATTTTGATCTAACTTAAAAGATAGGATAGCTTTCATCTTAATTTATACCCCCAATATTATTTTATGGCCAATTATTTGATTATTATTTGACAGTCACAATTGTAACAGATGGCTCTATGTTGAAAGTACCAACGTTTTACATTAGCTACAAGCTGCTATCTTTAATGGCATAACCACCAAAAAAGCATGGTGGTCCCCATGACTGGTGTTCTCCTACTGTTTCCCTTGAATAGTTTACTACTATGTAATTACAAAAACCTTGGCCAACGCTTGGCCGAGTCTGCTAGTATTCTATAAATCTTAAATCATTATTTTTACATTTTACATTTCATACACTGTTTTTATCTATAAATCAATATTGAGGCAAACGCGAAGACAAGACCGGTTCGCGTAGGACCTACGTTCTATTGATAGTTGACATTTTGTGGTGGTGTGGTTGACGATACGTTAACTTAAACTTTGGTTACTCCATGTGTTTAATACACTAGATTAATCCTTGAAGTTTATCTGATCCTATTATATATTCATTAATAAGGTTACTAAGAGTTGTCACATCAAATAAGTTCTTATCGTGTGAAGACAGAATTTAATCCTGACATATTTTGTAATTACATCATAATAAAAATTTACATAACATTATCAGTTCTGTTCAGAGATAACAATGTTTATTTTATTTTATAATTGTCATTATTCTGACTTGGCAACAATCATTTGATTGTTATCTATATACGTAAGTGTTGTTCACGGTTGTAAACGCCTGAGGTACCAAAAACAAGAATCTCTTTCACGTTACAAATACTAAAAATTTACCGAGTTAGATTAAAATGTTATATTAAATTCAGCAAACGAAACAAAAAATAATTCTATTTTATAAACAAAATAACACATTCAAATTGTATCAAGGCACGTCATCAAACCCCAATTGTGCCTCATACCAGACCGAATTGACATTCAAACACGTAATTTAAAATGTATTAATTCCTTTAATCATATGCATCAATGCTATCCATACGTACATTCCATCTTAGATTTTATATTGTAACACAATATTAATTTATCGAAATCTTTATTCAATTGTTTTTAAACATTATATGATCGATAATAATTTTATCTATTAACTGTTTTGATTTACGAACACAACTCTATATAAAATTTAGATCGATGTCAACATTATCTACTTAAGAAAACACTTTCACTGAATGTGTTTACATACGAGAAAATTCTCACCTTTTTGACTAAGTTAGCAGCCATAAACCCCCCCCATGTTCCCGAGTCCCAGAAAGGCCACATTCTTGTCATTTACGGAGCTGTACGACCGGCTGGTTATCAAAAAATGCCGAGAGACACGCGCCGCCATTTCGAATGTATAAATAACACGACTGCTTGATTGCGCGTGCGCAGTATGACTGGTTCTTGTTTTTAACTGTAGATTCTGACGTATTTTAATTATTATTTGTTTTAATAGAATAAACATGAGGATTATTTTAATGGCTTCAGCTTTTAAAGGGAAATGAAATGTTAATTACATTATATAATCGAAATTATCTTACATTAATTCTTATTCGACAATACTGCGATTTTCAGAGTATTTGCTATAACAACACAAAAATGTTACGATGTATTGATATTATTCTTCTTTTTCTTTTTCTTTCCCATTACTAAAGGTTGGCCCGTGGCTGTAAGTCTCGTGATGCGTGTTTTGGTCCGCACTCCGCAGTCGCAATACCCGTCCACATCCTTACGTTTACGTTACGATATCATGATTTTTTCCTTCTACCAACACCGTTTTACCCAATTTAATGAATTGAAAGAAGTGTTAGCACACATAGCACAATACGTGGCTTAGGTATGCAATTTTCCGTGGTTTAATATTCTGAATAAGTTTTTTGGACATTCTACTTAGAGACCTTCTGAATCCAGCCAATACGAAGCATGTGACGATAACACAACGATAGTTATTTTTTTTAAATGTTTAAAAAATAATTTAATAAACTCTGGTATCTTTTATTAATACTGGCATTATTCTTCCTTTATATTTAATATATATTATAATGATCAATGAATCTTAGAACTTAGAATTTATTATAATTAAAAAAATAATTAATATATAAAACTGTGGTTTATGTTTGAATGTGTATTCCTTTTTTGGATTTTTGGTCTAAGATCCCGATATACAAATACCTTCACCGAGATGCTTATTTAATGAAACGTATTTTATATTTTTTTTAATATGTCAATAAATATAATCCATATGGGTTTCCTAGCAAATTTCTGCCAAGAGTATTTTAATTAATATTTAAAAAAATGTAGTTTTTTAAACATTTCTCCGGTATGATTATTATATAAATTCTATACCAATCGAAAGTATGAAGCTCATAGAATATGCAAACGATAGGTTGTTTTTAATCAATTAATTATTTATGTGTATATTTTTTATGTGACACTAAAGTATATATACATCTTTAGTAAAAAAGAAAGTTATAGTGATACATATATAATACTACCCTGATTAAAAATATTGATTGAAAAAAATTAAAAAATTTACTACATGCAAATTATAAAAAAATATTTTTTTTTTAAATATTAATTAATCATACTCTGGACTGAAATTTGCTAGGCAACCCATATAGATTATATTTATTGACATATTAAATTAAATATAAAATACGTTTCATTAAATAAGCATCTCGGTGAAGGTCGTTGTATATCGGGATCTTATACTATTTGTGTATAATGTTATTGTTTAGTGAGTAGCTGTAGGATTACTGTTGAGCAAATAAATAAAATAAATCACCACATCTCAAATGCTTCTAAACGCCGGCGAGCATCTTCTTTTAATGGCCAAGCTTCACTGCCGTACAGGACTATTGGCCATATGTAACAAAGTAGAATTCGAGAGTCAAAGTTCGTTATAGGTCTTGACTCTGAATCTTAGCGTTAGTACCAGCTTTCCTGCATCAGTAACACTTAGCTTGACTTGTCTTGACGACCGACATATGCTACCGGTCTCCAATACATTAAACTCCATCTCACAATTTTATTGGAACTCAATGTATCCTAAATATACACTGTACGTACAAAATACAATATCAACATAAATTTATAATATAAAAAAAAATCCTTCATCTTTCTTTGACTTTGACCTCCGGAGTTGATCTTTATAGAAATATGCAATATTCATGGTGACATGTAATTTAAGTATGGATGTAGCATAATTTTTTCTTTAATTTTGTAACATAGGGTTACAGACAATAATTTGAACTTTCCGATAACCGGCTATCTCGGACTTATCATATTCGTATATTACGTAACATAGCTTTGAAGGTCATCATTTTCGTTAAAATAAAGGCGTGGCTTGTGTTGAGTTAGGTGGCGGGTGTTGGAGGATGTTCAAATAAATGAAACACTTTGATTGAAGCTAAGTGTCAACTATTAGTTTGAAACAAGGGCGTATAACATAAAATAAGGGGTTGCGATGCTGGAGTAACAAAAACTGTAACTTGACTTGTTGGTTCTTAAAACTATGTTAGACATCGGCTACCTACAAAGAATATAAGTTATGACGACTTGTTCATTCTTGGTATCGAAAATGTTATACTATTACAGTTGATGAATCTATGAAAAACTAAAGGCCTCATTTTTTACTACCAATACTGACGTTTTACAATTTATTGGCTAAAATTGTAAGATGATTGTTATCATTTCGTTTGCGCTAATAATAATACTAATATATGTAACTTAACTTACTTTAGGTTGCATAACTCTGATTTATATAATTTAGTGTATTTAAGAAAAAAATATGTATTATAACAACAATTGATATTAATAATACTGTTTTTTTTATAGAACAGGGGGCAAACGGGCAGGAGGCTCACCTGATGTTAAGTGTTACCGCCGCCCATGGACACTCAATGCCAGAGGGCTCGCGAGTACGTTGCCGGCCTTTTAAGATTAGGTACGCTCTTTTCTTGTAGGACCCTAAGTCGAATTGGGGTTATTTCAAAGGTTTTAAAAAAATATATATGATAAGATATTACTTAGCATTAAAATTTATCAAATAACTTTTGGAGTCATTTACAAAGAGCTCAAAGAATTATCACTAACAAATAGAATTTATATAGAATTCAATTCAAACCACTTTCATCAAACTTCAAGGTTTTGGAAGACAGATATGAATGTACTTTATTTGAATTACTTTGAAGACGAAATTACGTGCTTAAGCTACGTAAATGCGTATAAAAGTTTATTACAATTAATGTGTGTTAATCTCATTACGCTCAGCCACAATAATAGGCGCAAAGCGATCTAGCGGTGGGTGCGATTGTGTTGGTTTTATCTTAATTATGCCTTCTTTGTATTTGAACAATGAAACGTTGCTTCCAGCCATTATGGATAGCGGGGTTTGTTTCCATGCATCATTTAAAATTAAATACTTTTTAAATTAATGAAAATTTCTTTTCATCATATTTGATGATACCTTTTCTTGTGCCTAAATACATTGTTCATTAAGTTTCGCTTAACTGAGGTCAACTAGCACGTGAATCGATTTGCGTGAAAACGGGTGAACAAAAAATATTAGTATTGTTTGTGCCTAAGGAATAATGTAAGTTTCTAATAACAAACTAAACTTCATTTACTATGAGAATTTCTAATTTTATGGGTTTCGTTGTTCTGCAGACCATAACGAACCATTTTTTGATATCAATTCTTTTTAAATTAGAAAAATTGAACCCTCGTTTACCAATTCATATTACTGGTACATCTCTAGTTTATGCTGGCAACCCTGACAAATAACTATATGTAATAGTCTGTGATAAAAATTATCTCAAAAGTAAAACTACATTTTCTAACTCCAAAATCGTTTTTTTTTCATTTAAATCATCAGATTCAAAAGCCAAGATTTTTAAGTAATAATATACCAACAATGGGACAGCGGACTTATTTTTATAGACTACAAATTTGTTCAACATGCAAAACAGTCAGTCAACCTTTAAGCAACTTTTCATCTTTTAGAGTCTAAAAGAGTACCCAATTAACGGCTTGATTAATGTAAATAATAAACGAGCCGATGGATTTATTAATACGAAACAAAAGTTACCATTGTTACAATCTACCTGGTTCAATGGAGCGGTTAGGCCTTTGTCTTTCTAATTTGAAAGGTGAGCAAATACTATGTTCGTTCTCCGTTTAATTTAATGTAGGCGCACGAAATTTCATAGATTAAATATTAATCAGTATTATTGATTTAATATTAATAATTAATTTAAGGCAACTTCGCTTTAAGGTTTAAGCAAACATAGAAAGAACGCACATCTAGTTATTTCTATGTGTGCTCGTGCAGTGAAGGATTTTGTGAAAACCGGCTAGTCTTAGACCCAAAAATCGAGGATTTGTGTCAGTCTTATAAAGCTACTTACTTACCTGTAAATAAAAGACGTTAATAACACAACACTCGCAAGACTTATTTAAATAATGAATTTTAAAACTTAAGTCGCTAAATACATGACATTGTAAGATCAATAGATACATGTGAAAACTTTGCATTGCGCCTAGAGAAAATTCTTTGTTAGTCTAAACATACATCGAAGTTAGTAATTGTCTTATGCAAAAAATATAACCAATCAGTTTAAAAACTACATTATTATTTCAGAAAAAAATTACATAATATGCTTTTGAAATAGGAGATATTTTAGCTAAAAGTTGAATTTTATATAAATGTCTACAAAAATATTTATGAAACTGAGAAAAATGTCTACAAACAAATATCTAACTTATTTAGCTTAACAAGTCTTCTGCAAGATAAGCTAAATTTTAGCAATACGTTGACTAAAACATTACTGAGATGTAGCCATCCTACATAGAAGATTTATAGTCAAGATTATTACAAGTTTTGATTTATAGCATCCGTGTTAAAGGACGGACTAAAATATTGTAAGATTTTGGTAGCCCTGAATCTTGGAGCCCTAGAATTTAATCAAGCTACTAGTGATTTATATTGTATTTTAATTCTTTAATACGTTTAATTTTTCTGCTCGCATAAGACAGGTTTTTCAGTATTTATGTCAATAATATAAGATTCTTCGTCTTTTGTTGCCTCTCCATTACCGGCGGTCCGCCGCCACCAAACGTGTGTGATAGTGACGTACGGTTATTTGAAATAAAATTTTTGCAGCTTCATGTTCTTTTACTTGTGGTTGGGTGAGACTTTCCTTCAACCATAGACGATTTACTTCTGTTTCATGTTTCTTTCCTAAGTACCAATAAACGTATAAAACTAAATTATTTTGTCTCTTTACACAATAAGTACTAGGTAGTTTCTCCAACCCGATGTTATGTATTGCACTGTTTCATCTTTATCGGCACATAACCGACATTTTCCATCTTTTTAGTTTTAGTCATTATAGTTAAGTGATACCGCCGCCCTTGGATACTCACTTTGCCAGAAGGCTCGTAAGTGTGTTGCCGGCCTTTGACAAATGTCTACTAGATACAGAATGATTTTCTCACATTAAATTATATCGTAAATTGTAACTGAATTCATTAGAACCCCGACGTGCACCGATAAATGTTTTGCTCATCCTTAAGATCGTGAGGAAACCAGTTCTTAGACTTTCATATCAATTAAATAGATTCAGATATATTAATATCATAAATAGGAATTGCAGCGCCGCTGGATATATGAGTTAGAAGTAAGCGGGGACCCTTCATCGCTGGGCCCCAAGTTTGAGTACGTGAATCTGACAAAGTTTTCACCCAACACCGGGGAGTGACGTGTAGTGGTATTAATAAAGCGTTTCCCTGAAGATTTTGGAAGACAAATATCCATTTATTACTTGAGATTTATGTCGAAAACGCTTGTGAGCCACTTGATAATGATTACTACATCGTTTGTTGAAAACATGGACACTTCATCATCGAAGCTAATTATTTTTACATTTAGTAATCAACATAACAAAACTGAATCTTAAATTCAACTCCCCTTATTATAATAATACGAAACAAGATCATCATTTATTTATTTATTATTATTATTTATGTTTCCAAGAAATATCCCTTGGCCACGGACCGCGCCACTTATCCGATAATATTCTTTAAATATTTACAGGCTACTTATATTTATTATTATTCGATACATAGTTAAAAAAAAAGTAAAAGGAGGGTATAGTAGTATGGTGAAACCCCATTACCATCAGGACGTCGAACACATTTATAAATTCCTTACCAATGATAATACATATGTGGTTTTTTCATACTTGGGGAAATGCATTACGTATACCCTACCGGGGCGCGACTGCTTCGTGCGGGAGGATTATGTGGGACTCGCGATTGTGGATACCCACTAAAACCCCAAGGCACCACCAATAATCGACTTAGGCGGGATGCGGTAATAGCAGAGCCTTATTCGCTTCCCGACATGCGATGCGGCGGATAATATGTGGTTCACGTAACCTAAATCCAACCAACAAACCCAAAAATTGTGGGCAAGACCGTGGTACATTATAAACAAGCCATTGAGAAACTACAGATACACAATATATATATCATATCTTTTCGCAATTTTTCAAATTTCAAGGTTGTCTCTGAATATTATTTAAGTACTTAGAATCGCGTACTTTTTCTTTTTTTTATATTTACTTGAGTGAAAAGTTCTGAGATACATGTTATGGTGTATACCTTTATATATCTTCTTATATACGAGTATATGGCTGTACAGGTGTTGTTATTATATATTTTGTTTTTCTTTTTTTGTTTTTTTTTATAATACAGCATTCATACAACCATTCATTTTCACCCCTCTACGATTAACCCCTATTTTTATTATAGAAGATAGTTATTTTTATTGAACTAAAAAAATGTTTCCTAGAAATATTATACATGGCAAAACAACGTTTGCCGGGTCAGCTAGTAATTATATAATATAAACACAGTTAATCGAAGTGCAGCTAATAATAGTTGAAGTTTTTGAATACTTACACTAACAAAAATCTCTGCCATGACTGAATGAGGAACTGCCAACGATAAATAACGTAAATATGATTATTTATTACACTACGCACGCCTTTGTGGCTTCATAGTTACATATGCGTTGAACCAGGAGATCTTGAGTTTTATTCTCGATAAAACAATAAGTATTGGTGCGGTGAGAAAGCTGCTCACTAGCTGCTCTGTAAAAATGTGGTTTATGTCCGATTGTATCAGGGATATATATATATCGACGTAGGAAAGCCTTTTTTCTGTGTAGGCATTTTTCTCTTCTTTCCCCCCCCGGGGCCTTTTTTTTTTTTTGGTTTTAGTTAATTTTTTTTTCCCTTCCCCTCCTTTTTTTCCCCTTTTTTTTTTTTTTTTTTTTTTTTCCTCCCCTCCCCCTTTTCCCTTTTTTCTTTTTTTTCTTTTTTTTTTTTTTTTTTTGTTTTTTGTTTTGTTTCCCCTTTTTTTTCCCTCCCCCTCCCTTTTTTCCCCTTGGCTTAGGGGTGGGGCTGGGTGGGCCTTTTTTTTTTTCCTTTTTTTGTGGTTTTTTTGGTGGTTTTTTGTTTTTTTTTTTTTTTTTTTTTTTTTTTTTTTTTTGTTTTTTTTTTTTTTTTTTTTTTTTTTTTTTTTTTGTTTGGTGTTTTGGTGGTTGGTTGGGTGTTGTTTGTTTTTTTTTTTTTTTTTTTTTTCTTTTCTTTCCCCCCCCCCCCCCCCCCCCCCTTCCTTTTTTTTTTTCCCTTTTCCCTCCCCCCCCCCCCTTTTCCTCTTTTTTGTTTTGGTTTTTTTTTTTTTTTGTTTTTTTTTTTTTTTGTTTTTTTTTTTTTTTTTTTTTTTTTTTTTTTTTTTTTTTTTTTTTTTTTTTTTTTTTTTTTTTTTTTTTTTTTTTTTTTTTTTTTTTTCTTTTCTTTTTTTTTTTTTTTTTTTTTTTTTTTTTTTTTTTTTTTTTTTTTTTTTTTTTTTTTTTTTTTTTTTTTTTTTTTTTTATATGTCAGGGAATGCTTGGATTATCAGGAAATGTTCTGATCGAGTCAATTTATTTTCATACATACCAATGTTCCTCCACTAAGTTTGTAATATCCGCGGAGTTTTACTACTGGCCTTTCTCAGTTTGGAGGAGTTATAAATGGAGATTTTATATATACAACTGAAATATATCTAATAAGAAAAGAAATTATTAATCTTAGTACTTTCTATCTCCCTTGTTTTATATTGTACTAAAATATCTAGTACCTTTTTAACTCTGCCCCAAACAATTCACTAAATCATAACTTCTGAACTCGGTAAAATTACATTTATCAAATTAATATTATATCATACAAAAAAACCGTTTAGTTAAATAATAATCATTTTATTCGTGAATAATCAGACGATTATTCGTGCAAACATTTTTTCTTCTCTTGTTATGAGTTTACAGTTGCCTCCTGATATTTTAAACAAGACAATTAACAAATATTATATTTGAATGAAAATAATCACGCGTGCGCATGTTCCTTAAAATTTTATATTACGATAGGGAGTCACGCCTATCGCAAATAATTGTTGTCTGAAAAGAACGACATAATCTATCACCACGTCAATCAAGGCTTAGCAAATTAACGAGAAGAGATCTTGGCCCACGCGTTATTTCTTTAAACTACCCTCAAAGTTTGTCATTTTCAGAAATCGTTCCATTCAACTATATATTATTATTTATAACGATATGATCGTTACGCTTATACTTAGTTATAAATTTATATTCACATTTCAAATACTGTATCATATACTACAATTAATTTATCTTCGCTTCCTGTTTTATCCGATTGGCAAGCATTTCTTGAGGTTAAGGCGTTGTAACGTTCTTGATTCTGGCAACGATTCGACATACTTGTATATCTATTGCATAACTTTTTGCAGGAATCCATGTGTTCTGTATTGGCACAGAAGAGTTCGCTCAGCAATACGTCCGCCTATTACACTCCTTCAATCAACGTGTCATATTACATTCCTCCAATATTGTGGAGGAAGGCTGGTGAACAGTTCCTCCAATCTAAAGAGAGGACCCTCGACCTGTCTAATATCTATCCACCGAATGAACGCCCCTAAGGCCCGCGTGGCTAAGGCGGAAAAGTTCTAGATATTCTTACTGGACGGAATAACTTTGTTAGCGCGTTTCAGGGTGTGACGTCATCGCAGTGATTTGTAAGTGCAGATCGTAGATGTCGCTACAATACCTAGGTTTGTTGTCATCTTTTTGTGAAAACTAAACTAAAATATAGACTAATATACATAGGTAATCGACTCGGCAACACAGCGTATTGAAAACACCCGTAAAGATATATGGAGTCTGGACTCCATATGCGTAACTCTGGAGTTACGTTTGTCTCAAACATGTATTCTAGATGATTCATTTCTTATTTACAATCTGGAACATTCGTCGTCTACAACATATGTTGGGTATTTCAAAGATTGACCTTTTAGTCTTTCAATCATAAATTCTTCAGCCTGTAGTTCCATTTTCGCATCGAAATGTGTTTTCCACCCACCGGATTCACCTGAAATAATTATAATTATGACATTTTACTTTTAGTAGCGACCGCACCCCGATTTCTTTTTTTCATGAATTCAGTAAGTGTATGCATAATTCAAGTTTTTACTGTCTTTATCTTCTCTCAATTATATAAGCACTTTACTATGCAAATTTCATCAGGCGAATAACAATTAAACATTATTTTCGGACCCAATAACTTTAAATTAAACAAAGCCTAAATTTTCTGAGTTTTGGTCATTGCCTTAGATGTGGGAAAGTTAATATAATTTGCTACCTTTTCTAATAAATTGTATGTCACTGTCAGTTGAATTATTAACATTTTTGTTCTTCTTAAGATTTTTAAACGTTAAATGTTCTGCAAGCTTCTTCACTTGTTCTTCGGTTACACTCCTTTGTAGAAATTCACTGACGCCACGTATGCTCATTGGTAGATCCTAAAATGAAATGAATAAAATTATATTAATATGTTATATAAGTGATGTCTGATGGATGGTGGAAACATCATACTCAAACTGAGGCACATTGTAAAATTAGACAATGATATACTAATTTTTTTTTATGTTATAGGAGGAAGACGGGCAGGAGGCGCACCTGATGTTAAGTGATACCGTCGCCCATAGACACTCGTACTGTCGTACTGCCAGAAGGCTCGCAAAAGCGCTGTCGGCCTTTTAAAAATTGGCTCTTTTCTTGAAGGACCCACGAATTGGTTCGGAAATACTTCAGTTTGCAGCTGGTTCCACATAGTGGTGATGCGCGGCAGAAATTGCCTTAAGAATCGCTCAGTACGACGCACGTCAATGTGATACGGATGGTACTTTGTATTCTGCCTTGACGTCCGATGATGAAACTCAGCTGAAGGTATTAGTCAACAGTCGAACAACTCCTCTGAACACTCTCCATGGTAAATGCGGTAAAAGATGCAAAGAGATCCCACATCTCTACGCAACGCCAAGGGATCAAGCAAGTGGAATGTTTTTGTTCATCTTTATACGTATTACGTATTATACGTAAAACAGTTTTGCTTAGAAGACTCTCATTCATTTGTACGACGTTTCGAATTGACAATATCCTCAGCTCAAATATCTCAGATTAAAACATATAGGTACTTGTATTTTTACTGAATAGGAGTCGCTCGTTCATAATTATTATAGAAAGGGAGTGCTTTTTGAAGTTATACTTCTTTAGGCGCGTTATGAAAAATTGATGAGAGTGAAATTTTACGATGCGCGCGCACCGTGACACAAAATTATCAGTGTGATTATAGCCGGGCGCCGAGCGTGCGCGAGCGAGATGGGAATAAGACAATCTACAAGTAAAAAGAAATAGAATAAAGAGAATTTTGAATGACCATAATTACCTTTTAAACAAATAAAGGAGTTTTAATTATTTTTTCAAAGAAATTTAGCAATGCTTTTTCACAAAGACCTATTGTTACTTAGTTTAAAGGTTATGAAACATACCTAGTTATTAAATTGAATGAATAATATAATAAAAAAATAAATAATAATGATAATTATTATTAATATTAATTAATAATTGAATAATATACTAAACATTAAATTTTATTAAATTATTAAGGTTAAATATTTATCTTTAATTATTTAATATTTAAAAAAAATAAAGAAAGCCAAAGAAGTATAACTTCTTACGCGCGTACATAAGTACACGCACCCTTTTTAAAAAGCAGTACACTTTTTTCTTGAAGGACGTCAAAGAAGATAAAGTGACAGAATATTACCTGTAGCATGTCTTCATAAAACAAAAAATGGAGATTCGGATGATGTCTCTGTTTCCAGGCTTCGTTTGTGTGAGATATAATTGGCATTCCAGGTACTGAAAATGAACGCTAATTTATAGAAAAACTATTATAATAATAAGGTTTAATTCATAATTTAATTATTATTACTTCAGTCAGAACTTGCGTAAGGCAGCGAATGTAATGAATGTTTGGCAACCAACCGAACCAATATACTAAACCGAAATAATTTTAGTTCTTTTTACTCTAATTTTTACTGAAAATCCCGTTGTTGTAACTTCATAATTTACCATTCTATTATAGACGCATTGTTGTTGAATACACACATATTACTTGAACTCTGGGGAAGGAGGAGAAAAAATAGAAAATGGCATGGAAACCCCTTAAAACCAAACGCATAGCAAAGTGTTCCATATGTTGGTATGTAGTCTGTTGTACTTAAAAGGTAGGCTAAGGAAAATTAATATTAAGGTGAAACGAAGTTTGCGAGGACTGCAATGTTTAGGATATAATAATATGTATTTTAAGACGACATAGTTAAGGTTTCTGGGGAGAAATGGATGGTGGAAGCTAACATCAGAACCAAATGGAAAGTTCAGGAGGGTAGACCAAAAAGGGTTCCATACAGTAACGGAAATAATAATAACTAACGTAGACTAAGAGTTAACAAAACTAACACCGATTTGTACGTAATTTTTAACAGTATGGGTTAACAGTATTAAAAATGGCTTTATAAATATAAATAAAATAAATAGATTTAAAAAAAACTTACGTAAATCCCGCCGAAACGCCTCCCAAAATTGTATAAACGATCCTTTCATCAAACTCTTTGTAATCATTTTATGAAGGTAATAATTTGATACCACAACATCTCTCGGATCTCTGGCAACATAGATGACTCTTGCCTTCAATAGATCTGGTGGGAGTAACGATAATGGGAGGTGGGTTTTGATTAATCTAGGTGATGGTGCCTCATCTATATCCTTCCAACTCGGCCGCTTCACCGCCTTGTTCAAACCTTGAAAATTTGCTAGATTCATGAAGTTTATCTTAATCAGCTCGAACGCCACCTTCGGAATTTGTGATGTTAATCTGTAAAGAAATAAATATAAGTTTTTTTTCGATTTTGTTCCCGTTGGAGTAGAGACTCTTGGGCCGTGGGTTTCAAGTGCATAGGCGTGCATTCGTAAAATTAATTTACTTATTAATTGTTAGTCGACAACTTATCCGATATTTTATTACTAATTCTGCTATTCGGAGGGGAGAGGAGTCCAGCAAAAAAAAATAACTAACATCGGTCCAGCCGATCTTGAGTTATAAGTGGTGTAACTAACACGACTTTGTTTTATATATTTAGATTAGTCATCATATGTATAAAATGTATCACATTTTACCCTGCCAAAGTATTTTGTATGGCAACTGAGAAATTATACACATGATAAGAGCGTTAAGTAATATTATCTAACAACCAACATAAAACTTTATTACTACAAATAAAAATTATGTATACGTATATGTTATTATGTATATATATATAAACAATACTTACTCTAACATAGGAAACCGTTCATACAGGGGCGATTTTTTCGATGCTTCGAAGTCCAATCCATTTTCCAATAACCACACCATTTCTTGAGTCCATGTTGTTCCTGAAATTATAAAACGCCTTAAGATATATTTTTGACCTCAAATGTCTCCGCTTCGTGGAATTCTTTCATTTAGTTCGAAGGATTAATGATGTATATGGCGGCGGTGTCTCAAAAGAAAACATAGTGAGTTTTTGATGCCAATGTTTTTCCTTCTGGAAATATCAGCGTGCAGAACAAGCCCCGTGGACGGCCGGAGACGAAGAATTGAAGGCTATTGTGGAAGCGAATCCATCCGCCGTCAAAGATTTTATTGATTCCCGTTCGAGTGGTCTTTTTAGTAAAGGGATCAATGAACTTCCTATAATATGGTAAATGTACATCGATAGCATTGTTACATACTTTGAATAATTAAATATATTCTATTATTATATAATATCTAATATTTTATTTGACCATAATTGTCTTTGATACTAACTAGCGCTTGTAGCGCAACCAACGGGGTTAGGACATTTTTATCATCCTTCTATGCCGTCAAACATGAGATGTCTGAGAATCTGCTACTATCTATCTTTTAAACCTCTAAATATTAAGGGTTGTCCCCTAAATTTTTATTTTTTAGATACAATTTTTTGTTTTTATTTTTTTATGATACAGTATAAAAAAATACATACAACCCTTAATTTTAATCCCTCTACGATCAACCCCTATTTTATTTGTTAATTGAAATCTTATGACTTGAACTCTGAGGTTTATATAGAGAAAAATTCACAGAAAACCCTAAAAAGTTTTCATTCCAGAAAACCGAACAGTCTCCAGGGTAGCATAGCAAAATGTTCCATGTTGGTATGTACTAAAAAGGTATGCTATTTAAAATCACATTAAGGAGAAACGAAGTTCGCGGGGGCAGCTAGTATTTTATAAAATTCCTATAACGTATACATTACTTTGGTTTGAGTAAACTTATAAATTTTCACAAAACCGTACTGATAACTGTTAACAACGTCGATATTGTCGCCACGGAATTAATTTCGTTGGTTTCAGCTCTCGCTATCAACTTTATCTAAATCAACGGATTTTACCAAGTCACTTCGATAAAGCAATATAACTGAAGTGTTATTATGTGCCTGAGTGACGCAACGTCAGCGTGTATATCATGTCTACACATTCACGTCCAATATATTAATCAAATTCTAGTTAATACTACACCTATAGCAGTCATGTGTTGTTGTGTGTAGTACTTATCTAAATTGATTGTATTTTAAATTTATTATTACGTCTCACTGGAGATATATTGAACGCTTCTATTATTATTAAACTTTCTTGCGCTGGTACTTTGTTACTTCTCATAGCGAAAATGCCTATCCCCTAATTTTTGTATGCAATTTTGATTTTGTTCCATTTATCTCTCAATGTACGACATACATGGGAACTACATGCTCTGATGTAGCAATCTTGAGATCGCGGTAACAGCTCTTACAATAAAATTGCCTCAGAAATTGGTGACGAGCCTTCATCCAATTCATTCATTTCTTCATTTAAAATTTTGTTATTTTATTTTCATCAACCGTATAATTGAATACGTCAGTCTTCAGTATGTTGAAGTTTTATAATGGAATATTATGATCGAAGATCGCTTTTAATGCTTCAAATTTAAAGTTATTATATTCGGAATAAATCCTACTGAAGATCTGTCTTTATTGTGATGTCAGTTTTTAAAATAAATAAACGAAAAGAACATGTTTATAGAATGTCTTTATAATGTATATGGCTAAAAACAAATTTAAAAAAAAAAAAAGTGTGCGTGTACTAGGTGTACACACGTAAGAAGTGAAACTTCTTTATGATCTTATTTTTCGAAAAATGATCTACTATATGCAACTGTACAGAAATTCGTTAAATTAGATAAAGTTTAACAAAAGGCTTTTATTATCATAGACATGAATACAAATATTTCATTTTACCTTATTACTACGAAGATTATTATAGAATTTCATTAATTGTAATAGAATTATTACTATCATTGAAAAACGTGACGATTTGCTACAAAATTTCTCCCATACGTCGATAAAGAAGTTTCATTCCAACGCCGATAAAGAAGTTTGACAGTTGACTTCAAAAAGCAACATGGCGCGTAACCGAAAAATGTGACGCGTAACGAAAAAATGTTACACTAAATTTTTTTCCAACCTCGATAAAGAAGTTTCACTTCAATAATGCGTTTTACTGAGAAGAGCCGGTACTGTAATAACTATCTTCGATGTTTAGGTTTGATAATTTGTGATAACGTATATAGAAGAGAAAACTGACCTGATCTAGGATAAGTAACGACCCAAATATCATCTGGCCGGACCTTGAAGTTGTATATGTATTCAGCGTGCTTTTTAAATGCAGCGGGCATCACATACCCAGTCTTGCCACATTTGATGAATTTCTTTGTGTAACCTGGAAAAAAATACACAGTTCTATATATGGATGGGGCAATTCGAAAGTTGATTGTTAAAAATTAATTAATGCAGTTTTAATGTGTGTTTTGATGTTTATAAGGACATCTTCGCAATAATGAATAATTTTAGAACTAATTTATTACCATATAAACATAGACAAATTTAATAGTATATTATTTAAAGAAAATACTTTTTTACCGAATTGAAGTTATGTAAAATAATTATAAGTTTATAATAATAAAATTTTTATGTAAAATAATTATAAGTTTATAATAATAAACTTATAATTATTTTACATAAAAATCCGACGTTTCGCGTGCTTTAAAGCGTGCGTGGTCACGGTCACGGTTTATAATGTTTATCATTAAAAAATGTATTTCCAATTTTATTTGTATAAAAGTCAAACCATTTATTTAAAGTGGCCTATTAAAAAGGCACTTTTCAAACGCCAAATTGCTAGTTAAAAATAGTTTAAAATAAAATGACTAGTTGCCCCTCCAAATGGTAGTTTCATATGGAGAAAATGGGAAAGAAACTCCATAATTTTGATATTTATATTTATTATATAGACCATGTACCTAGAATAAAAAAAACTAGAAAAATAAATTATTAACATACAGTCAAAAAAGCATTATTACCTATATGACTAGATTATCAACCAAAACATTAATCGTTTAGTATCGTTAAATATTTACCACGGAGGAGTATCTAACTATCTAGTCACCCAAGGATGTCACCCAAATAGTATAAGTTCGTGCGCAAAATTTTTACTAAATTAAAATAAAAAAGTATCCGATGGCTGTAGTTATTATGTTTATCTTCTATTGTGTAGGAGGTAATCTCTGAAGTCGTAGAGCCTACGAAAAAGTCACCGACACTATCCTTCTATATTCTAGACAGACCGTCAATCTATTAGCGATTAATACACAAATTACTTCACGCAATTAATAGCTGTTGATGAGAAAAGTTTAGGTATAAAACATTTTTTTAAAAGGTTTCATTCGTGGTGATAGTACCGTGATATTTTATAATTATTTTATATTTTATCTCTCTCTCTTCAATCGGCAGCTCATGTCTGAGCGTATCATCAAAACGTATGATAGAAGTGCAGACTATAAGGATTTCGTGTTCCGATTCCAAGTGCGGTCTGCCCCCAGTTTAGTTCGTAGTTGGCAGCGCTGGCGTCGTTCTCCGTCTCTCTTGCTCTCGTAGTTAAGATACATTGGGAGAACGTCCGCCTCTCTCGCTCTCTCTTCTTCGTGTAGCTTCTTGTTCAGTTAGGCCGCCGTCTTTAAATCCAAGCTACCAAGCGGCAATATGGGTCGCAGTCCGCAGAAAGTTTGTCTTCAGAGCGCCCATATGAACTGTGCCTCTATCTAAGTCTAAATTGGTTCAGCAAGGTAGCATCTGGAGCGGACGATCTGTTTCCACCGATTTCTGTCCAGCGCCTCTCTTATAGGAGTGTATATATAGCATATAGCCATCCTGTTTCAGTTCATAAAGATTCAGTTTTAGATTTATCAAGTGATGACGTCATGTTGTTAACAACAGCCCTGCGATTCTGTAACTCACTTTTCGAACTCACACAGCGGTTTTCGCATCGGCGGTCGCTCTCAAATCAGTCGTGAAGCAGTCATTTTATTATTTGGCATTCTGAAAAGGTGGGAGCTTGTAGTTTATTGTTTATCAGAATGCCAAATCATAAAATTACTGCTTCACGACTGATTTGAGAGCGACCGCCGATGCGAAAACCGCTGAGTGAGTTCGAAAAGTGAGTTACAGAATCGCAAGGCAGATTAACATAATAACATAAGCAAGTACTTAAAGTATTTATCTAGAATTATGCAATTTCGCAACAACCAGATAAGGCGGTACATTGAGTGCTCATAATCCTTAAATCTAAATTAAGTGTGTTTATCAAAACAAAAATATTTGTCTTGAATGATATAATGTTCAGATAATACTTTCAAATTGTTTTTTATATTTATCTGGTATGTGTGGAAAATGTTGTTCATATTGACCATTTTCTTCGCAAATATGTAAAGCAAAAACCTTACAATAACACTCCTAGTGGTTCGGTTATGAGGTTCAATTAATAAGCATGAAGTTGTAATCCAGACATAATTTTCTTCGAATTCACGATTAATTATTTTATTAAATAATAATATTTACAAAATAAATTCTAAATTTTAACTACAGACTCGAAAATTTACTAATCGTATAAAAATACGCTTTGAATTGTAGCTATACTAATGAATATGATATATGAAAATAAACATGGACCGTTTTACTCCCCAAGAACGTGGAATAATCGTGTCAATGTTCTTACGGAATAATTCATCAGTGAATATGACAGGAAATGTCATAAAAAAAATAAACAAATTTTCTTTAGTACCAGTACTTTTGCGCCACCCAGTATATACTATGGGTTTGAAGTCAGCCAAAGAAGATGGATCCGCTTTCCCAAATTGCTAAACTCAAATATGTGAAGAGTGTGATGTACTTATTCATCACCTAGTTTTTCTACGGAATTCCCTTATGAGCCTAAACTTAATTTATAAAAATAATAATAGAGTACCATCAAATAAAGAAAGACAAGGAATTAGTAGCCCAGTCTAAGATATAGAAGGCTCACTGACTACGTTGGCTTGGGCTGGCATGGGCCCAGATCGGATAGTGAAGGAAGCATGCTTAAGGCGGCCAAATCACTGAAGGCCGGTGAGACCAGGTTCCGCTGGATAAATGCAGTGGAGGATGACCTGCGGCAGCTATAAGCCAGCTGGCGCCAAGTAGGAGTGGTGGTAGTTTCTCGTTTTGGAGGCCAAGACATATTTTGGGTCGCGTAATGGAGTGAGTGAAGTGACATTTTGTACATTTGTAATAAAACATCTACCCATACAAGTTCTTACAGAAAGGGAATGTCCCATTCAATGTTAGATAAGCAGTTGCCAAACAATTTGAAGAATTGTAACTATGTTACTTTAGTGCAACTAAAGTAAATAGTATGGCTTAGGGGCCATAAATATTAAATACTGTTTATCTTATAACATTTAATATCGGTAGTACGCATTTAAAGTAATTTCAGTACATCTGTACTAAATTTAATTTAATGTACGTATGCTTTGTTATCTAAGATTTTATCTTGAGTATTTATATTATCAAGAGATTGTAAAATTACTTTAATTGAGCCCAATTTAATTGATTATAATGTATGATATGTACAAATACAGACACCTGGATATGTCCGGGTAGAACGATAATGCGAGAGCGGAATGCAGAGTTGCGGTAATAATAAAACCCTTGGATACATCTTAAACCGCATATCTTCTGAATTTTTTAAAGATCTTAGCGTTGCCCAGGTGTGCTTAGACAATCTCAGATCTAATATCTATTTACCCAAATATGTAAAAATACAGTCAAATAGGAAATATATTTAATAATACACAAATATAGAGTATTCACAATATTGTTGACCTACATAGTATTCATAATAATAATTAAATATTAAATTAAAACAAATTTAAAAAGTTTGATCCCAGTGGCAGTGTACCTTTAATGCTGGCAGCGTTTTCTCGCTGTATTGCTCATTCGTTGAGCGAGGAAAGCAGCTCTGGGGTCACCGGTACTATCTACCAGACGCCAATAAAAATCTTTCATTAGCACCTGTGCACTAGAACCCCTCGGGCCAATTCAAATGCTTTATAAGAAAGTTATAACTAAATTTTAAATTATATAAACAAGTCAATATTTAAATTTGGAGTAGATGTGCTGTAAATATATATATATACATAACCAGGTGCGTGTTAGATAGTTCATAATACCAAACTTTCCTTTGAAATATCGTAAAACCTATTTGAAAAAAAGCTGGGTGTCTTGGGTAGGGCTAAGCAGTATTTCACTGAGGTGCAATGAATGCAATGAGGTTTAAGGCTCAAATACGGCCTCAAACGGAATACTTTTCACATCTTTTAGGCCCGATGCTCCAAAATATCGGCTAATAAAATCTTTAATTAGCTCCTGTGCACTTGAAGTCCAAGATAATGTCAAATTAATCTCCCATTATAAGTAATATAACAAAATAACGATAATTTTTTAAGTAATATAAAAACATCCGTTATGTATTTTTTCCTGTATCTAAATATAGTTTATTGTATAAGATTCCAATTTTTATCTACACGATACCCTATCGGCCTAGTGATTCATACACACTTTATACATATTTCTACGTCACGGTTATGTCATTCGGATTACTAAATTTTTTTATGTAAATAAAACCTCTTTTCAACAAATTTTTCTGCAAAATTGAATGCTTATTTTAACTTGAAAAAAAAGAAACGTTTTACTTCGCTAAGGCATTTATTTTAATCATTTGTTTGTCCGATAGGCAAGTAGGTGATCGGCCTTCTGTGCCTGACACACGCCGTCGGATTGTTGGGTCTAAAGCATGCCGGTTTCCTCACAATGTTTTCTTCACCGTGCGACCGAGTGATACATGCACACAGAAATGATACAACCGGGGATTGAACCTACGAATTCAGGGTTGAGAACCGCACACTTAAGCTACTAGGCCCACACGGCTCTTGCTGAAAATATGATGAAGAGAAACATTATCGAATGCAATTAGAAAGCCTATTGCTAAACTTTAGACCGTAGAGATTTAAGTTTAAGGTGTCAGATGAGAGGAAATGTTATGAACCCTATGAACCCATGAATACAAAGTAATTTTTTAATCGCCTCCAAAACGTTTAAAATGTGACGAGTATATTTGTAAAATTTTAGCGAAGTCGAACGGCAACTCAATAAATTTTAAGACCTCTACATATTTAATACTAATTTTATTTAATGCTGTGATCTCCCTCTGCACTTTTTTTTTATTTCTTATTATTATTATTGGACAATTCACACCAATTGACCTAGTCCCATGTTAAGCTGGTGAAGCTTGTGTTATGGGTACTAGGCAACGGATATACATACATATTATAGTTAGATAAACATATAAATAAATATTTAAACACCCAAGACCTAAGCACAACACCAAATGCTCATCACATCGATATTCGTCTCAGCCGGGGATCGAATCTGGGTACCATGGATTCGCAGTCAGGGGTACTAACCAATAGACCAATGAGCCGTCATACTTTAGTGATTTCAATATTTAGTTTATGTAGCGTGCGTTCCCAAATTTGCGACATCAGCGCTACGGATATAGAGAGAACCAGAGAAGGATTCACTACGCCATAATTACAAAGAATTACATTAATATTTTCTTAGGGTAAGATTCAGAAAACTTTATACGAACTTCCGTAGCCATAGGTTTTTGATATTTTAGAAACTTTTTTTGGGACTAAGCAATCAAACAATATTTATTAATTGGGTGTACAAATTACTCATAGAAGCGCCATTTACGCGTGTCTTGCGCACGCTGAAAATTATTTCATGTGAGACGGATATATTTAGTTGCAATCTGACTAAATTGCAAGAATTGCAGTATTTATAGTTAGTTATAAAAGGTTTTATGTTTTCTTTATATTATTATGTTTTTAGTTTAATTTTTATATTAATAAATTTTATATTGGATTTGAGAGCGACCGCCGATGCGAAAACCGCTGTGTGAGTTCGAAAAGTGAGTTACAGAATCGCAGGGCTGTTACAGTAAAAATAGGATATGAAGAAATAACTAAAGATTCCTTCGGATATTTCGTATATTTTTGTATTGCTTTATGGAATCAATTAATAAAACTATACAAGGTCATAATTTAATGGAATTAGCGGTATTAATTAACCACACACAGAAAATTATTGTTATCATTGAACATCATTAATGAACGGTCTAATTGGAGACTCGTAACTTCGACGTAAGTGTTGGAAAAACATTTTATTATTATTTGGTATAGGCAATCTATAAACCCATTTGAAAAGACTTCTAATATTTATATTCAGTTACATATAAATATTGTTATATTTCACAGTGATAAATACGTACTGTTTATTCAATATCACCGTTGTTCACGTTATCTATAAAATACTGATAATGCGATACCGAATTTGGCAATATGTTTCAAGGATGCATTCAACAAAATCGACTATTTAAATATACCTCCTTGGTAAACATCGATTTAGTAGTGTACCTAAAATTGTATTGTATCTTTCAATTGAACCCTGAATTCGTGGGAGATTCTCGAAATGTAAATAATAACTATAATCTTAGAGGAAGGACTCTTTTGATGAAATTAAGGATTATAACGATTTTTAAGATAGCCATATGTAATTTGGCCTAAATAAAATTTCTTAATGCGAATTTATTACGTTGCTATAAAAACTTGATTTTTCGTTCTTCTCAGCTGTGGGAGCCTTTTCAATACAGCGAAAACACAGTTTGATAGAAACTTAAGAGTACTTAAGTTTAAAGAGTGCAAATAGACCGACTTAAATTCTATGTTCACCATGCCTCCTGCTGAAAGAGGACAAGTCTTCGTTTTTAATTTATGTTATTATTATTAATTACTTAATATATCTTGTGAAACATGGTGTAATGGTTGCAGCTCCATACAAATGTTTTGTAAAAAAAAACATGGCGATTAAAAAGAGTGGCGGAGAGTTTATTGCCAATTCTTCTCTTCCGTTCTACGTGAACTGGCAGTAAATGTAAAATTAGAAGCAATAATATGTATTTCTTTATTGACGTTCATAAGTGTACATTGTTGTTACCTATGTGATTAAATGATTTTTGACTATGAAAGCGGTAGAAGACTAAGCGTTAAGGAAGTTTTATCTCTACTATCTGCGAAAACCATAGACAGCATTAATTTAATCTACATAATTTAACCAGTGTTAACTGTACTACAGTACATAAAGCAACCCAGACAAAAAATCAACCATAAGGTACTAAAAGATAGAGAAAATACTATGTCAGTTTTACAATAAAATTTCTAGATTTTTATACTTCAGTCAATTAAATTATAAATTTCTCCAGAATGGTATTTTAACAATAATATTATATGTCAGCTGCATACTAAGAATTTTGTTTAATAATAATGACTATGGAATCACTATAACTATCGGATTTTTAATAGTCGTTTGATATAGATGTAGCAATATTGGCATATCAAATATGCTACAGTTGTTTGCGTGTTTGCGTGTTGTTCCCACGGGAATGTAAGTGCGTGCTCCTATTTCACCATGCCTCCTGCTGATAGAGGACAAGTCTTTGTTTTTAATTTATGTTATTATTATTAATTACTTAAGATGTCATGTGGAACATGGTGTAATGGTTGCAGCTCCTTACGAACGTTGTGTAAAAAAAAAACAGCGATTAAAAAGAGTGGCGGAGAGTTTATTGCCAGTTCTTCTCTTCCGTTCTACGCTTGATTTGAGAACTGGCAGTAAATGTAAAATTAGAAGCATTAATATGTATTTCTTTAATGACGAATCACAAGTGTACATTGTGTTACCTACGTGAATAAATGATTTTTCAATTTGAATTTGTTCTTATTCTGAAAATCGTCATATTGTTTTCAGAAAATATTTAAAGAAAAATGGGTAATGTGTCGACAATTTTCCTCAAAGTAGTTTTTATATGAACCCTTTAAAAATTACTGCCAAACTTATATATTATAGTATATATATTTATAGCTAAACAATTTAATCTTTCTGAAATTAAAGATGATGTGTTAGCTAATTAGTTCTCATTTATAGAGTTAAAACACGTCAAAAGAATTACTACGTACATACAATGTCGTTTTTGCCTATTCTAGATGTGTTACCTTAGCCGTTTAGTAAAAAAATATATATATAACGTATAAAAATATGTTTCAAAAAACATCGTACGATTGTACTCACTAATATTAGCGACATTGTCGAAACAAGTACTAGTACAATTAATACCATTAGTTTAATTCTACAATACAGCCATTTGAAGAATATTTTTAAGTTACGTATATTTTGTCATAACCTTACATTTGAATGATCTTTGTGACTTACTAATGCAATAAACAGATTATAAGCTTTATGTAATGTTAGATTATTATCTAATCTCAGATTCAAGGCGTGCCAGAGTAGGTACATCTTATGAATGTATGTTACATTTTAGATTTTTCATTACTTATTATTATAACATATAGTATATAACTGATACTATATGTTATCGCCAATATGTTATATATAGTAATGGATTGAATGTTAATGAAATAAACATGGGTGGTTAGAAATTCTGAAATGCCTTTGTTTTATAAATGTGTTTTAAAAAAATAAATTTATCCCTATAAAATTGGTGCACGCTGAGAAAGTTTTACAAAATAGATATTAGAAGCTCAGTTAAACTAAAATCGCTTTGTAAATTTAACTATAGAAGCTATTTGTAGCTACTAATTTTGATAGTGAAAACTGCTTAACTTTTACAGAATAAGTTGACAATGGAAAACAACAGACAACTAGGAGCAAGCAAATAATAATTGTACTTACCCTAATTAACTAAAATTAGATTATAAACTCAAGAATTGACGTATCATTCATTTAAAAATATGTATATTAAGGACACTTTAATGATTAAAACTAGAACGCGTCTAATTTTATAAAATAATTATGGGCCACCGACATTGTTCTTTACAAAAAGTTAAATATGGTGGAAATTTTTGTTTCGCAAATTCAAATTATATTTATTATTTTTAAACCTTAAAACTATCTTGAATTTGATTAAATCATTCAAATACCGCTCCTCAGCTGAAAAACAACATCCAAATTATACACCAAACATACCAATCAAACACTTCTTGATAATTTTATCCTCTTCTGGCGACACATCGCGGATTTCATAAGGTAACTCACGCCATGGCGCCATAGCTCTGTCCACCACACTCTGTATATGTCACTGTCGAACACAACCTCACTACCTGCACTTTAATAATCAATATCTAATCTACGATCGATTGTACCGATAGCACCAATTTCATACAAGCAATTATTTACGATTCAAATATTTTGTCTATGAATAATACAATTTTTTACACGACTTGTGTAGGTGAGTTATAAAATTGTTCTGAATAAGTATGACACGGTGACGTCAAAATGGTTATACGTGAAGGAAGGAAAAGTGATGGTTTGATTTGCCTCGTCATTATCCATCGAATTAAGAAAACCCTATAGTAGGAATGACTAAAATGTTCCCTAGAATTTCCTGTAGTAGCTAAAATTGTTGTTTTTTTATAGAAAAGGGGCAAGAGGATAAACTGATGTTTGGTCGCCCAATTGTCCGTGGCTTACTCGCGCGTGCATTGCCGGCCTTATAAGAATTGAAGAACTATGTCATATAGGCTCGGTTCTATTTTCAATATTCTTAGAATAAAATAATAGATAATTTAGTTAATGTTTATTATTACTAATACAATAATGAGAAATAATCTAGTAAGTTATTGAAAATCGTCGTTTGAATCAATTAATTAATTACGATAAAATTTTACTAATTACAATTTAATTACTATATGGAGTTTTGTTTAAGAGTATTTAAAATTATTATATCGATCTACAATCTTAGTTAAATTTTGTTTACAATAAATACCACTTAAGTTATAGAAAGCTTACGCTCTGTCGGGTTCGCTAGTAAAATATGAAAAGTTGTCAACACAAATATGTAATACTATTTTTATTAACGAATATGTATAATAATAATAATAATATAAGCCTTTCTTCAGATAAGATACAATTTTACTTAAGCTAGAATATACATGTTATGTATTGAAAAAATTAACTTAAATATAGTTGAATATTTACATTCCCTCGACAACCTTGTCTGTTTACCTTTTGTTGGCAAAGGCCTCATCCAATTGCCACCATAAATTTCTGACCCTGGCAGTTCGGGTCCATGTGCCACCTGCCACGGCTCGTATTGCATCCTTAGGAATGGTCTACCCCTTTTCCTCTTCATGTGACCTGTGTACCCATGCATTAATGACTTGCTCCATTTTGACTGTCCTCTGATGGTATACCCAGCCCACTTCCATTTTAGTTTTTTGTGATTTTTTATTGTTGATATGTTTATTTTGTCAGAAAGTTTTATCCCAATCATGCTTCTATTCATTGCATTCATGATGACATGTTTCAAGTATTTTGGTTAGTGCTTTAGTCAATATAGGCTTCTACCTATATATAGCGTTCGCGCTCGTGTTGTAGAGTTTCCTTTTCATAACCATACTAATTTCCTTTTTTTAAATATTTCCATGAATCTCCAGAATCTTTTCAATGCATTTCCTATGCGCCTTTCCATTTCTTTCTGTGCATTCATTTCTAACCCTGCTTTTCTGATTTCAATCAATTACTATTAATATATTTTACAAATATGTTCTATATATTAATACAGGTTAATTCAGGACAACAACATAGTCGGGCAAATAGAAATAATTTAAAATAGCTAGAGTACAAAATATCTTCTAATTAGATTCGATATTTTGATAGCTCACAAAAGATAAGATTCAACTTATAAGTGGTTTGCGTATTAGTAAACATATTTGCGGTTTGGTCGTCAATTAGAATTTGATGTAATGAAATTGCCCCTCCAGTCACGAACATGGCGTATAATGCATATGCGACGAGTGACTTCCAGGGATTTTATTCAGAGACACAAAGACTATTAATGTAGAAAATGGAACATTGGCTATAGGATTTGACACCAAAAAATCGAGGTAAAAATAGTTTAAATTCGTATGATGATGAAAAAACGTTCGATGTCCAAACATATTTATTTTCTTATCGATTTCTACGAGTATATTGACACTGAAAAATATTATGATACGTGTTAAGTTCGGTGATGGTTGTTGTAAATATGTTCAGATATATGTTAAATAAAACACTTTGTTTGAAACTGGTTAACATCAAAATATGAGCTTACAACTAACATAAAATTAGGGGTAGTGGGGTTGCGACGCTAACAAAAACTAATTTGACTTATCTAAGGGTTCATAAATCTAAGTGACACTTCAATACAAGTATAGTCGACCTTTTTGGACATTAGCGGAAACGAGAATGTTGTATTACAATTTATGAGTGTGAAAAAACTAAAGGGCTCATTTTGGCTTCAAGTTTACAAGGACGTTTACGCTTCTAATTATTAACTAAAATATATAATTTATATATATGTAACTTAACTAATGTTAGGTTACATAACTCACGATACATAATTAAAAAATCGTCCCAATTATTATTCTTGAAATTAAACTCGTTTTTATCTTTGCTCTACATTTTGAATTTACAATACAATTGATATGTTGTTGTTGGTTTGTTTTAATAAAATTGTATTAAGTTTTGACACAAATATATGTAGGTAACACGAAATTTACCAGGTCATCTAGATTCATATGAACATGCTTTTTCAATAATTCCTCTCTGAATCAGTTTCAAATATATTTTCTAATTTCTTGAATCCGAAAAAGTAAAAAGTCATAATTCATTTAATCATACAGGTAACAAACACAATGTACGTCAAAAAAAAAGAAGCCAGTTTTCAAATCAAGGGCGTAGAACGGAAGAGAAGAACTGGCAATAAACTCTCCGCCACTCTTTTTAATCGCCATGTTTTTTTTTTACATCTGAAATTTCTTGGTGTGCAGATAAATAAATATTACTTTATGCTCATAAAGTAACGGCTTAACGCTTAGTACTTTGACATATTCGCATGAACGGGATACGAACAATGACTGATTTACAATAACAAATATTATAGATCGGTTCGTGGCTCTGACTGAGTACCTTCATATAGAACAAAAAAATGGCAGTTGAATTTTAAATTATTGCTTGAGGTATATAAGCTATCGTTTAGTGGTCAAGCTAGGTCATGATTAATAACGAAGCATGACCCCAAGACGTGGCGGCTAGCCAACTGTCGCTGTTCTTGTGAACTTGCAGCAAATATGTTGTAGATAATTTGTCATACACGGCGTCGTCCCATTAATTTTTGAGCAATTCGTCTCAAAACACCTTTAGAACCGTTTTTTGAAGTTATACTTCTTTTGGTGCGTTAGGGAAAACTGATGAGAGTAAATTTTTCGATAAGCGCGCACACCGTCACAAAAAAACCGACACCCTGAAGTTAGCATAGTCAACATTTTCAAATAAAAAAATGTCAATTTCTTTAATTACATATGTAGAAATATTTTTTGTGATATTAAAAAAAACTTTATTTAGCTATATAATGCGTTATACTAAAACTTTCAATGTATTAAATAGCTTTTTTCTATTGTTAGTGTAGTTTTTTCTATAAACGTAGAATACGGCGAAAGATTAAAAATTTAAAAAGATTTTTATCTTGTTACGCCAAAGAATTTTAACTTCTAACGCGTGTACAAAAGAACACACACGTTTTTTTGAGAAATTAAACTATTTGTTAACACCATAAATACACAAAAAAGTCTGTATCTAATCTTGACAAATTTTCCTAAGTCCACTCCACAACCAGCTACGATCAGTAGGGCGCTAAAAACATAGTCCTTGGAAATAATATGATTGATTTTGCACGTTAAAATCTCAACACCTTACACTAACACCAAGAAGTAGCCTGTAACAGTCATCTCGGTTATTCGGTTTATAGAAATAAATTCGCCTTTCAACACGTTATTTTCACGGGCATATGTGAAAAATCGGCGCTTTTAGTCTTGGCCTAAGATTTCCGTATCTGTTACTTGATCATTTGTTTCTAGGTGTACATGTCGATATGTGAAATATCGTCGGTTTGGATGTATGAAGAGAAGTCCATTGGTGCACAGCCGTGAATCCTCAGAGTTCAAAGACGCAGGCTCGTAGCTCTAATATTTACAATCAAAATCAACGTTAAAGTGATTCTTGTGAGTATTCTAACCAAACATAACATAGTTTTACGTTAGGTGACAACCTATAATTAACTCAATTAAAAACTTTTAGTGCAATTTTTAGCTTCTAAATCCTTTATTCGTTTTGAAGCAAAATAGTCGAAGAATATTTGAAGTTTCAAGTGGTTTCTGTTAGGAAATCGGATGAGTGGAAACTACTGTAAATTAGTTTGTGAAATTGGACATCTCTAGTGGAAATATGGACTATGTCCAAGAAACTTGAGCTCTGAAAGTTATCTAAATTGCTTCGGCAATCTTGGACTTTCAATAGCCTTTAAAAACATTTCGGCATGTTGCGTTAGCAAGCAAAATATTAATACCTTGAATTACTTTTATTTACTTGAGAAAAGTGGAATGAGCTCAGACTAATGAGTCTGTAGTCGATAGAAATGCAAACATTACGGTTCTTTTGCTGAATTTGTATAATTAGTTTTTCTGATTTATCAAACGTATCAGCCAGTAACATCATATTATCAGTTCATTAAGTGCATATTACGTACATTACGAATTAATTCGTAAAAATAATGATATCGGGACTAATTTACTTACTTTATTTAAATGTATTACATAACGAAAAAACATATTTTTTGGCAATTAAAGCTGGCCGTTTCTTTTTCAACGGCTATGGTTACTGTGGCAAGCTCCTGATATCGATAGTTGCTCCCCTCACATTTTGAAATCGATAAAATAATGTTTGCCTATACGTGTATGTTGTTAATGTTGGCAAGCATTTGTAAATAAATACCTAAATAATAAATAGTCACCACTATCACCTACCGGTATTACGTTGAATTAGCAATAACTCTGTATAAGGGAATAATTTGTTTGATATACAATTGTCTTATTATGCCCATAATGATGCATAAGCATGTGCATAATAGTATTGCAATTAACAAGGAGACGTACGCGACAAATCGCAGAACAATGGGCGCTGATTACTCGTAAGTAATTAATTTGGTATTGTCACAGTATTCTGCAAGCTCATAGCTGCTAGCGCTGCAATCAGTGCTTACACTTCAATTCAGTCATAGACATAAATAAATAAACAAGCCATTTTATTAAAGTACAAATAGATTTAAGTAAAGACAAATCGATTAATAAAAAAAGCTTTTCATTTACTTAGTAAATAATTATAATAACAGGTGTAAATACATAGTAACAAAACGAGTTTCAGTTAAGAGTGTAAAGTGAAAAACATAAAATACATATTTTTTTAATAAAAATATGGGCACAGATTAAAAAATGCACGCCGTGGTTGACAATACACACAAAAAAACACTATATTTTTCTACTTCTAATGTCACTGGTTTAATGTTGAAATGACATAATTTAAATATTTTTCAAGTTTATTAATAACTTAGAGAATGATGTCTTTGGTTTGACTTTGTTTGTATTAATGTAGGTAAAAATAAACTTATATAAAAGAAATACGCAATTATATAATTTATTTAAACTCGATAAGCCTTATTTAACATTTATTTTTAGTTTCTAATTTAATTCTATTGTGTGCAAGACAGTATTAATAAATATTTTATAAGTTCAACTATCGTCGTACCGCCTTGACGAATTTGAATATTGCGCCATATTGTTTGCTATTCATGTTTGTGCTAGGTTATAGTACTTTTTAAAAATATTCAATTTTAAAGGTTGAGGGTGTGCACGAACATGGAATTTCAAGCAAATAGTTCGCTGGCGGAGTCTCCTTCTACTGTTCCGCTAAAAGTTAGCATTTAATTAAAATTCTTTGTACGTCTTGCGAAGGAATTTCATTTATTAAGTATTTTATAACAATATTACTGATATTAAACTCAAAATGGAATGCTATGGAAGCATTTTAGCTTCGCCTTTGCGTTTAGTACAAAGTAAAGTTATTACTAAAACACGATTCGTAGTAAACTTTTATCTACATTATCTTAAAAGAGGTGACGTATTTTTAATAACTCAGGCTAAAACATACTTCAGCTGTCACTGTAATGACATTTAACACAATGCGCGCGAAACTATACGTCAATATTATTGGTTAATAAACATTCATAATTTAAACTAAATAATTTAATGCGTAAAACGGTTTTCCAATTTATACAATCCAACGATGATCAAAAATTATAGCTTTATTGGCGTAGCCTAAGATGACGTTGGGTACAAAGATATAAGAAATATCCTACTTGATAAGATAATCGCACCGCAGTTATTGAAATAACGATGTCAAACGCATATTATTTAGATATAGTATGTTATTCACAATACGAGTTATATTACTACATTTTTTTTATATACTTCTACTACAATAATCTATAAAACGTGGATTAATGTCAGAACTATTTGTTTTCATAGACAAAAACGTTAAGGCTTAAATATCATAATTTGCTCCAAATCCTTTTTCCCAGAATCGTGAAAGTGTCGTGAATAATAATTTGCTGAATGAAAAACATAACTAATAAAATTCAAAATGTATCATTATAATGCTCGAACAGTTATTCAGACAAAATATGACTCAATTTCAACAGTCACTATGGTGTTTACAATTCTTATCATTAGATAAGGAGGATAAAAATAACTTTTGATACAGATATCAAAAGTTATTCAGATCTACGATAGATATACGGCTACGATATATAAATACCAATATTTATATCGAAGCCGTAATAAGCAATAAAAACCAATACGCAATTTAATATATTTTAATAACGGATTTAACTTAATTATGCAAAATATGCGGGCTTCAGTCTATCCTTTATATGAAAATACTTAGCGCTGAAGTTTCTGGAACTTACCCTATATGTAAAATAAAATATATTATGATGTACTCAAAATAGTTAAAATTGCCTTTGATTTCTAAGTAACTTTGACTAGGTTATTATTGATTTCGATAAAAATAGTAATTATTTGCATGTTTGCGCATACCTATACATTTTTTGCAAAATATTGTCGAAGTTTTGGGACCGTTCTTTAAAAACTACGCTTTCGTAACTTTCACCTGTTTAATTTTATGTTTAGACAAATTGATAGTATTTAAGAATGCTAGTGTGTAGCCACAGCGTTCAAACTTTGTGAGGTCGCAATGAGAGGTGGTATCATAACTCCTTGTGAGCACAAGAGAAATACTTGCTACACAATTTGTGCGTGATATGTGTGAAGGAAGGATCTTTCTGATCTTACCACTGCTTGGGCCAAGTGGCTATTATTATTTATTTTTTTGGATTGGATCTCGCTGTTGGCTTGGAGGGCCTTAACAGCTCCGATTTGTCGACACGAACTGTCATTTACATACAAATTTAGTTTTTGACTTTCTACATACGTACACTACTGTTAAGGCACTTTTTCCTGCGAGACTTGGATATCGGCTTGGCTCCACGCGGAGACCTCAGTGGCTAAGGTCAAACAGTAATATATACCCTAAGGATTGTAGCAGTAGATTGTAGATGTCACTGTTTGTATTATTTTTAATTTATTTAAAATATGGTGACACTTCACTCTTTTAAGCTATAAAAATAAGTGTTAAAAGACTGCAATAATTACGATAAATGCACTATTATTTTCGGGTGACATAGGTAGACCTTTACAAAACGCAGACAACGACCGCAAAAACCCCTTTCCTAGCTCGTTAGATAAGAGAAATAATTAATGTGTGGAGGACTCTAGACTATTAAATGTTTGCCAAATTCTCGTTATTTTAGCACTTGTTACACTTTCATTACCTGTGGCACTGGAGCTTCAAATATTTGATTACTCCTAACTCAGGAATCTGTTGTTAAAAAATGTGCAGCTTCGATTCTCGATATCTCGAATGGAAAAGATTAGGAGACATCATAAACCTCAGTAGAGAGTTTTGGAACTTTATTAGTTTCGTACTAACGGTATCTTACAGATGAGAGATCCTAAATATCTATTCTCTCTTGAGTTCTAGAGAAAAGAGAGTAGAGCTTGGTAATGCCTACAAAATTCAGTGTATATCTAACTGTTATTAACTGTATTGCAGCGTTTATATACATATATAATTAGTAATATACATATACATATATATATATATATATATATAAACGCTGCAATTTTTATGTATCAAACCAGAATTTTCTATATGATTTCAACTTTGTCTTTGTAAATAATCAGTTATTTATTTTGCTTAGACTTGAATTTCCTAAAAATCTTTCGCAATCAACATTTATGTATAGCATAAAAACATATTTCCAGTAATAAATACATTTATAATTGAGTCGAACATCCGCTGGGGAATGCGCAATGCCATTGTCCTTTGACAAGATTGTCCTAGATTTAATTTATGTCTAGCATCTCATTCACACATTACAAATGTCCGGTTGGTAAGAAAAAGACTACACTATTGAATGCTATATTTATCACACACACGGTTGCAAAAATTTTTGTAGAGTAAAGGACGACATATATATATTTATAATATTGTGTTAGTTTTTCAGTACTTAGTAAATGCTTGAAAATGCTTAAAATTAATTTATATCATGCTTTTTACGTACATTACACTAATTATTGCACAAATTTGTCTAAAGTAGCCTCTGTATGTTTTTTTTTTTCAAATTGTACTAACACTGATTTTTTCATAGAACGGGGCAAACGGGTAGGAGGCTCACCTGATCTCAAGTGATACCGCCGCCCATGGACACTCATACTACCAGAAGTCTTGCAAAAGTATAAGTACATAGAATTGGTACCGACGCTCTTTTTTCGAAGGACCCTAAGTCGAATTGGTTCGGAAATACTTCAGTGGGTTTCACATAGTGGTGGTGCGTGGCAAAAACTGCCTTAATAAACGCTCAGATGTGGAACGATGGACGTCGAGGTTATACGGATGGAATTTCCTATTCTGCCTCGACATGCGATGATGAAACTCAGCTGCAGGTATTAATCCGAACTACTCCTTTGAACACTCTGCGTGGTAAATGCGGTGGAATATGTAGAAAGCTCTCTCGCTAGATCGCCAAGGGTTCACGGAAAGTGACAGGCCAGCGATTCGAATCACTCTACGTTGCATACGGTCAAGTTTAAGAAGTTGCTAGGGAGCTCCCTCCCAGAGGTTAGAACAATACTCCATGAGTTATGGCGCCAATAAATTGGTCAAATAAATTATTATAAGACGATACGAATTTTACCCACGTGATCATTTTAACAGTTGACAGAGTGACAACTATGATTCCAAGATGTATAGAATTATTAATTAGTGTGTAATCTGAATCTGTAAGATTTAGGAAATAAATAAACAGTATAACGAAACTCGACATATCCAAAAATATAAATTATGCTACATAAGTAGGAATTTAATTACTAAACAATAATATTAGAAAAAGATTATATATAACTTTCACAGATCACAAATCATCCATCACTCTATAACTCTTTGATTACATCTTTAAGACGTTTCAAACAGTAATGGAATATTGAAATGTGAAACTGACATTTAATTTTAAATCTATCTAAGATTTTTAATATTAAAAACGCCATGTTATTTTGTATAAACCTTTTAGATTAATATTGTATATGATTTTGTCCCATTTGGTGTCAATACCCTTGGTCCGTGGGGTTCTAGCGCTAAAAAGTCGCAAAAAGGTTAGTTATTAGACATCACAGGAGACCGAAAAGCTGGCAGCTACCTCGGACAAAGAATTAGTCTTGCTATTCAAAGGGGTAACGCTGCCAGTGTTTTCAGAACCTTGCCTAAAGGAACTCCTTTTAATAATATATTTTAGTTATTTTATTATATTTTAAGGTTAGTTATTATTTTATTAATATTTTTTTATGCACATACACAACAAATGATACGATTAATATTAAATTAAACACGTAGTAATGTATTAAAGAGGATGTTCTTTAATTTCCTATTTTGAACATAGTATAGTTCCTAAATCATAAAACGAATAGAAAACTGTAAATAAAACCTTGAATTTCCTTCACGCTAAGTTTTATTTACAGTTTAAATCAAATCAGATTTTTTTTTTCAAATATTTACGAGTATATAGAATAATTGTAGATGTTTCGTTATATTTCTTTTACTATGATCGTAAAGTACACGTAACTGAATAAACATAGTCTGTACACTGCAATACGATTTTAGTATCTAAGTATCAATCGAAGTGAAACTTGGAATTTCTTATTCATTTGGTAAGTTTCTCAAAACCATAATTTTTCTTTTTTCTACGTAAAAAGAACAAGTTTTTCTTACTCTATGCCATAAATTGTGTTCATTATGCCTAACAATTATTTAGACTTGCAAAACCAGCACTAATCTTTTTCTTTAATATAATTTTTAGGTAATCGCGTTGTTTTTATACGCATTGCTTACTGTAGTGTTCTTCAATAGTGAAAATCTTTCATCGGTAAAGAGGATATTTCTGTGCTTTTCATCTGCGTATCGCGACAGAAGGCGTTTTGATCGATCCACTCTCTTTAATTGTAAAGATGGAGTTAGGGCATGTCCTGTATATCGACGATAAGTACCGAATTTCAGGTCTTGTTTTAAAAGACGCGAGTGAGTCCTAACGGGAATTTTCATTTCTCGCGATAAGATTGTTTGCTTCCTAATGGGATTTCGAAGAATTCTGCCTTTAACAGCATTAACAGCCTTTGTAGTTCCAACAGAACGCGGCTGCCCCGATCTGGTCTGGTCTTCGACAGACGAAGTGTTGTTGTATCTATGGAAAGTACGATATACGAACATACGGCTGATGCCAAGCTTTTGTAATATCTGGAATATGACCGACGGCTCCATACCCACTTTGTGCAAGGCGATCACTGCAATCCTATTTTATTTTAACACCCCATTCCATATTCTAATTTGATAATGAACACGAAAAAATACGTGAAATGGCGCAAAATCGAAAGAAGTTTTTAAAATAATACACGTGTTCCAAATTCAAAATAATTAAAAAGATGAAAAAAGTTTTTATGTCCTTAACAGTATTTATGGCCAGACTAGTTATAATTACGTATATATCTAATATAATTTACAATGATTATAATATATAATAAATATATAATTATTCAGGATATTGTACAGTATATTAAAAATACTACTTAAATAGTTTGTCGAGTTATAGGTTCGGAACACTTATTTCGCGTTTTGGAGGTTTTCGACTAATCAAGGTGTACACGCCTTCGAGTTAAATTAAAATTAATATATAAGCAAAATTAAGTATTGCCAACTATTGTGTACTACTTAATGATACAGTCCATTTTATGAACACACTATCGTAAAAATATATAATGTATAATAAAATAAACGTTGTTCACGATATTTCAATGTATATTAAAAAGAATACTTAATTACACTGTCGAGTTATAGGTATATAGACCTCAGGTATCTTGTACCCATATAAAACCTGTATTCACTAACAGTCAACATAGATATCAGCTCAAGAGAAGTCGTACAGGTCAGTGCATATATTTTAGTTGAATTGTTTTGCTTTTAATAACAAGTTTTTAATTCTTCCACGATTTGATTTGGATTTAAGTAATTTTATCATACTTCTCTGATATTCAATGTCTTCATTAAAACATTTGTTGATATAAATTATAAATGTACGCAGTCTTTATTTGCCGATACTTTCATTCTTAATACCTTCAGGATAAGATTAGTATTAGTATAGTATAGTATAGTAACGCAATTCTTTGTTTATGTTTATGTTTAAAAAAAAAGAAAAAGCTGCAATACTAGTTTAATTAAGACCTTAGCAAACAGATTGATTTATTCTTAATATTAAAATATAAAAATTTATTTATTTGTTAAATAGCCGCCATATCATCTATATTTTTACGACAATCATATAAAGATATTTAATCCTATCTTGACAAAGTATGCAATAATGTATTTATCTCTGTTATGAAGATAAGTTCGCTGAGTATATATTCTTATGAAATTTCCTTGAATTACTTGGAAAAATATTTGTGAACTAACTTGGGAATGCCCATTTCCTATCTAAAGCCTAAGCGTAATCGTTAATTAAACGTCAAAGTAAAAATAGCACTACAACCAATACCACCTACGTGTCCTAATGATATTTTTCCTTTACACAGTCAAATCAATGACCACCTTTAAGCATGTAATTTAATACTTACTATGCATATAATATTTCACTATCGATAAACACCAGTTGCTCTTTTAGTGAAAAATAATTTGGTTGGAATGGAATGAATAACCTAAAATAACCCTATATTATGAAGAGTTTCATTCAAATTTGAGACACAATTAGCAAAAGACAATTAATTGTGAATTGCACGCGTCTCGAGTCGACATCGTGACGTTTAGTTTATTAAGAAGACAATTTCAAAGGAATTCCCCTCTCTTGTTCCTGTTTGATCTCTCAAGCATCAATCGACGGAATTTTACCTTGATTCTAATTAAAATCTAACCGTTGGTTACGTAGCACCTTGTTCTAGTGGTGTATCTGTAAACTGAGGCTGGTTATATTGTATTGATAAAAGGGTTGTGTTGCATATTAACACTTCGTTACCTTTCTGCGCACAAAAAAAGACATAAACAAGAAATCCTGGAATACATATAAAAAGACAAGCAGGCCCTTCTCTCCCCCCCCCCCTTTTTTTTTTTTTTTTTTTTTTAACATAAGTTATTAGGGCAATGGGCGTTTTTTTTTGCCATTACCGCTAAATACTTTCCAAAAGCGTACTTAATAAAACTAGTCCAGGCAACCCTAATATGAACAATAAAAATAGAAACATCTACAACGTTTAATTATTTATCACTTACATATTAAGGTCCCTTGCGCCCATGAAAAAGACCTTTCTTAGTAAAAGATGGAACAATAATAATCAATATATTATGCATATATATGTGATATGATTATGAGTTCTTATATCACTTTAATAATATACGCAAATTGTCATGTCTGATAAGATAAAGTTAATATATTTGCACTTAAAAGACTGGAAAAACCAACTACACCAATTATTTCACAATAACTTTCAGTATGAACAAACATTCCTTCATTGAGGCGTATAATATAAAAGTACAAAACAGCTAACAAATGTGTACAGAGCGAGCAAGTTATGAAATTGCGAATCATAGATCATGGCGGCCGTCCGTGTCAAATGAGTAAAGAATTAGGTACCATCACCAAGATGTAAAAAATAACCACCTTATGAAAATAAAGAATATATTGTCTTTAAATTTAAAGTGAATTTATTTCATCTGATAATGTTTACATAAATGTAGTTCAACAACAGATGCTGATGTAATATGATAGCTGGTCTAGCCTAAACGTTTGGCAATACTCCAGTTCGGACAAAATATTGTAGTCGCGTCCAAAAAATAGTCTCATGACAGGATTATTTACTGTACGATAGTTTGTTCATAAAATGGACTGCATCATTACGTACTAACAATAGTTGGCAATACTTAATTTTCTGTATGCTTTTGATTTACGCATTTTTTTAAAATTATGTTATGTTTTCATAAATGAGAGAGCGTTTTCTTATTTTAAAATACTTTAACATTCGTAGAAAAATATCAGCTAAGTGGACAAATAATATTCATTCTAATTTAACTCGAAGGCATGCACAGTAGAAAATCTCAAGTCGAAAACCTTCAAAAAAAAAGTGTTTTGTTCCCTTCCATTTGAAGCCCCAAAACCTCGATTACTGGAAATGTCAACCCTCATTTAATCGAAATAATCAGTCTAGCAAGCCCTTTTGGTACATATTTTGCGTCTATAACTGGAAACATAGGAGTTCGAGATACATAGGAAAAAAATTAATTGGACCTATGAATAAAGCAATGTTTTACTGCACAACTCAATACTTTGAAATTTATTACGTCTATTGGTCGAAGAAAATGTTTTTATTTAGAATTTTTATTTCTATGTTATGTTTATGTTATATTATTCATCTTAAACTTAAAATCCTCCAGAAGTCGAGAACTCTATAACTCGATTTTTTTGGCGTCTCCCTTGATGTTCTACTGTATTTGTTTGAACACTGAACTTGCCTTGTTATAAATAATTCTGCCAAACTAGTTGGCTTCCTGTGACAAAAGGCGGTACAAATCTTCGAACCAGTTTCTTACGTCACAACAAGTAAAAATAAAATTACTTTAAAATAAAACTTACCTGTTATCTACGTCAATTTGAAATCTATATTATTGTGTCAAGCAACAATCTTTCCTCTGCGCTACCGCGCAATTAGCTCTTGGTAGACAGACAAGAGCTATTTGCTGAGAACTACCTCCGGATGTTGGATTGTTGGAAAAAAAAGAGTAGGTACCGAGACTTTTTTTACGCCGGCTATTTCTCTCGGCCTACACTCTCTGTCTTCTTTGCCGATGAGTACTGCCCTGCGATTCTGTAACTCACTTTTCAAACTCACATTCTGAAAAGGGAGCTTTGTAGTTTATTGTTTATTAGAATGCCAAATCATAAAATGACTGCTTCACGACGGATTTGAGGGCGACCGCCGATGCGAAAACCGCTGTGTGAGTTACAGAATCGCAGGCCTAATCCTACAAATACAAATTTAATGACGTGGAATAAGTGATTCCTGTATCTTATGTTCCATAATAAACATATTTTTTTCTAGCCCAGCCCGTCTATGAAACAAAATTATAATAATTAATTTTAATTTAGTGTGAAATTACGAAAACTATCTATAGTTGAAATAAATATTTTTTACAGATGATGGCGGAGAGAATAAAGTTCCCATTTGAAATCAAGAATGTCACTGAGGAGGAGGATAAAATTGTGAAAAAGTATTACAAACGTAAATCTTTTCTTGATTTTGGTCTTGATTTTTAATATTACAAACTAAAAATCCTTTTAATATATATTAGTACGAGTATTATATTATATTATATTATATTATATTATATTATATTATATTATATTATATTATATATATTATATTATATTATATTATATTATATTATATTATATTATATTATATTATATTATATTATATTATATTATATTATATTATATTATATTATATTATATTATATTATATTATATTATATTATATTATATTATATTATATTATATTATATTATATTATATTATATTATATTATATTATATTATATTATATTATATTATATTATATTATATTATATTATATTATATTATATTATATTATATTATATTATATTATATTATATTATATTATATTATATTATATTATATTATATTACTATATGTAGCTGGATTTTTATAATATTAATTTTAAAAAAAACAGTTTTTCTGTCTGCGTTTTAACACTTCTTTCATTAGTTTAGTACATATAAAGTTAATGTCTTTTTAATCTTGGATTAAAATGGTTTTTTGTCCAAATTATTTTATTATTTACTTGTATAATCATTAATCGTCTCAAATATTCCAATAAAACTACTGCCATTACGCTTATCAGTTATAAAATAGATTTTTATAAACAGGGTACACTCGCCCATTCGTCAGAGTGGGGCCTCAGGGGTATTTTTGGATGGCAGGCTATGGAGACAAGGCTGAAGAGATCTATAACCTCAAGGTGCGAACTGATGACATTTGGGTTGTGTCATTCCCACGCTCTGGTAAGAGAAGAAAAGCTTTTAATATTATGCATTGATTTAAAGTAACTTAAGATGTTTGTTTATTAACAATTTTAATAAATAAAATAAATCAGTGGCGCTACAACCTCTAGGTCTTGGCCTCAGATTTATGTATCTGTTTCACGATCATTTTTGAAACCTAATAGGCAAGTAGGTGATCAGCCTCCAGTTCCTGACACACGCCGTCGACTTTTTGGGTCTAAGGCATGTCGGTCTCCTCACTAAGTTTTCCTTCACCGTTCGAGCAAATGTTAAAAGCGCACATAGAAAGAAAGTCCATTTGTGCATAGCCGGGGATCGAACCTACGACCTCAGGTACGAGACTCGCACGCTGAAGCCACTAGGCCAACACTGATCTTATAAACAATTTTAGCAGTTAAAAAAAACAATGATTATTCAACATCACATAATAATGAGTTATAAAAATTATTACTGTTATTTATTTGTAGTAGTAAATCCTACAAGTCTCTCGGGATATCCCTAAGGAATTTCCGTTCTTTTAATTATTATTATTAAAGCTTTATTAAGTAATCCATGCAACTATTGGTTAGTTTACATTCCTTAATATTAGTATTAGTCGTGTTAGTATAAGTTTAAAATGATTTAAGCTAAATTTATTTTTAGTGGTCTAGTTTTTGTATGGCCCCTTTTAGGGTAAAAGCCTCCTCCATCTCTTTCAGAAACGACATAAAACTATTGTAGATCGGCTTTACCCATGGCTCAAGGTATTTTTGTATGTGAAATATATGAAATGCCAAGGTTCCTTTAAAAAACCAGTGGCGCCAAAACCCTTTGGTCTCGGTCCGAAGTTTCTGTATGTTTTGAGATAGATGACTTCTGTGACTGACAGACGCCTCTAGGACAAGCATTTTCTCACCATGTTTTCCGTACCGTACGAGCGAGTGTTAAATGCGCACATAGACAGACAAGTCCATTGGTGCGTGACCGGGTTTCCAACCTGCGACTTCAAATCAAATCTGGCCGTCAAATCCGTACTGAAAGTCTTTACTTTTACAGGTACAACGTGGTTACAAGAGCTGGTTTGGTTGTTAAATAATAACTTAGACTATGACGGCGCAGCCGCTACGTTGCTGACTAAACGATATGCGTTTATTGAGTGAGTAGAAATTAAATAAATATTTTATTTATATATTAGCCGTTTTCCCGATCTAGGGTATATGTGCCCGGGGTAGGCACTGACATACCTCATTCGCTTCATCTTTCATGACATGCATTCTCGTCAGTTATTGCGAATTATAACTTGTCCCTTCTCTATTACCTCCTAGATTTGGTCCAGGAATGTACGATAAGGCTTAAACAACCCGATTTCACCCACGGTAGCCTTTTATAGCCTACTTGTTAACCGTTTATATATTGTTAGTAATTAAGTGACATAGACCTTTACCGGTAAAATATATATTTTTTCGCTTGCAAATTATTATAGTTTACTTTTACTATTACAATAGAAATTACCTACTTCATGTTCTACTTATGCGCCGAATATCGGTTGCTTAGTGACTCATCGTTAATGAAGAGTTTGTATTTAGTCACATTGATTATTTATTTACTTATGTAAGTTTGAAAACAACGTGTAAGTATGCATAAAATTATACAAAACATGACATCACAAATGTTACATACATACACATAAATTATTTTAGAATATAAGCAGGATAGCAAGGGACAAAATTAAACAATCAACCACAAAAAAAACAAAAAAAAAAAGATGAATTCTTTAATATAATCGGAAACCTGCACTAGAAAATTGTTTTTTCTATCAATATTCAATTCCTCGCAACCCTTTAAAAAGATAGCCTTTGACATTTAATGTCGCGAAATCAAGCCGATTTAAACACGCTTCAGCTACACACTCTCTAGGTGCATTCTCTGTAATATTATTGTTTAGTCTGTAAATCTAAAGATATATATCAGAATGAGCCTTGTAGACTTAAATTGGGAAGGCTGAGGGCGACGTGTATCTCGTTCGTATATATTTTATTTACATTAAGTTTCTCATGTAAATAAAATACATTTTTTTTGTAATGAGAAATAAAGTTCTTTAAACATCTTTTACAAGGCGTTTTGATTTTTAAAATAATAGATATAAATTGCTTCAATAAATCAATAGGATAGTAAGCGATGTAGATAAACAACTTTCGTATATTTTTGTATCATTGCATTGAGATAGACACGATAATATATGAGGAAGGATCTTGTGCGCTTCCTCCAACCTATAGGATCCTACTGGCCCGAAGGCCCCATTGACTGAGGTCGAGAATTTGTATATATCGGCCGGAATATCTTCGTTCACTGTTATGAAGTCGCAGAGATTGTAGCCGTAGATACGAGTATTATCTTCATATTTATAATTCTACTGTACGTGTGTATGTCTCTGAACTCCTCTTAAGCGGCTGAACCGATTTGAATGAATTTTTTTCTATGCGTTAAGGTGGCGCCCTGGATGGTTTAGATTCAGAAATTAACCCGGAAGATGGCGCTGCAGTTGGTATCTAGGTTATTTATCTATACTGCAACTAAACAGCTGGTGTTTCAGGTCACGAATAGCTTAACTGACGTAACCAAAGAATCTGGGTTCGATTCCCAGTCTGAGCCGTCCGAATTATTTTTCGTTTGCATTGCAGGAGGCATTGTCTGTCGGGTCCGCTAGTTGTATAAAGTAAAACTTCTTATTTCCGAAAACAATCATTTCTTTCATAGATATCCAACTCAAACACCTGAAATTAAGAAAAGTCAACCTATTAGCGGCCACGGTGCTACGGTTCACGATTACCAAGACCTGCATACTCTACCGTCTCCAAGATATGTGAAGACACACCTTAACCTCGACTTTCTTCCGCCTAAATTGCTTGATACTGCTAAAGTAAGATAGTGTTTTATACATTACCAAATTATACTTACAATAGTCAATTGAGAGGCACGCCCGACACGAAGTTCAATTGCCAGATTGTACAAGATAGACTAGTACGAGTAAACTCAAACTCAAAATATCTTTATTCAAGTGGGTAACCAAGTACACTTTTGAATCGTCAAGTTAAATTAATCGTAAATTTACATTTACTACCAGTAGTACAGTTTTAGGGATAAGATTGAATAGTCTAAACTTAGCATTAAGATGATGCATGTCAAAACGTGATTTTAATCGCGTTCTAACTGTTACATACGACAATTTTTCACGGTATAGTTTAGAAATACTAGCTGCCCCCGCGAACTTCGTTTCTTCTTAATGTGTGTGATTTTACTAAGCCTACCTTTTTAGTACATACCAACATGACAAATTTTGCTTTCTACCCCAGAAACTGTTCGGTTTTCTGGAATGAAAACTTTTTAGGTTTTTCTGTGATTTTTTCTCTATATAAACCTCAGAGTTCAAGTGATCAGATTTTAATCAACAAATAAAAAATTAGGGTTTTATGTATTTTTGTATGCGTATCATAAATAATTTTATGATAATTTTTGGGGTGGACACCTCTTATCACGGGGCTTAAGTATAGATAGTAGCCGATTCTCAGACTTACTGAATATGCATAAAAATTTCATAAGAATCGATTAAGCCGTTTCGGAGGATAATAGGAACGAACATTGTGACACGAGAATTTTATATATATAGAGAGATAGTTACAGGGTAGAAAGTGGTATTCTGTTTTTGAATACTTAAAAATATGTTGGGAGATAATTGTTTCAAAACATTCGACTACAACTAAACCATAAACATAGACGTTCACATAATTTCAAACTTCGAAATTAATTTGTCTCTGATTTATTTATCTATATGTCGTGGCCATATCGTAGATTAGCTCAATTCATGAAATGTTCGAGAATTTCATGAAATGGTTACATTTCATGAAATGTTTCATTGTCTATTGGCCACATCGTGATGTGGTTTGGGCAGATCAATGATAAGAAATCGTTTCTCGATATGGGCAACTAAACGCGCGGCTTCTTCATGAAATGGTCAATTATTTGATCATATCGTAAAGTAGTTACATTAATTACCGGTAGAGGCGCTGCAAACGCTTTGTTTATGTGTGAAGATGGTGGCCGCTGTCGATAATGTTGTTTCTCGCAGTGAAAAAGTGAATAATTCGTTAATAAATGACGAAGAATGTGATAGTAAAAGAGTTTACGACGAAAAGGTTCTCGAGTACTATGCAAGTCACGCAAAAACTGAGCAAAATGTAAAAAAACCGTGGAGTTTGGATCGCATTTCACAGGTTAGTATTTTACTCTTAAATTACATAAATTTTCACTTATTTTATCAAAATACTCTATGCCAGCTAACGTATTGTGAATTAATTGATATTATGTAAGTTTGTGAATTATGACCTATTAAAGTTAATGTTTTTTTTCCTTTTTTAGGTTATGAAACAAATTAAGGAGAGTAGGGTGACTACGCAAAAGAAGTCCATGGACTATTACTGGTTATCAAAATATGATATTTTGGAAACTGCGAATGAGGAATATCTTATATTCAAGAAAAAATGCGTCGACGATGATACGATTCGCATAATTCCGATGGAGAAGTATTTTGAAATATTAAAGGAAGTACATAAAACTTAAAAATGATTCAACACATTAAAAATAGGCTTTATATTCCGAAGAAACCCATCGAGCTATTCGTTGACCTGTGCTCTGTTTGTCAGAAGAAACGTGCAGTGCCAAGGAAAGGTATAGTAACTCAGCCGATAATTTCTAAAGATTTTAACACACGAGGGCAGGTGGATTTAATAGATTTACAGTCTGCCGCGGATGGAGAATTTAAATGGCTTATGAATTACCAAGATCATGCCACAATTTTTTACACCTCAGACCTCTAAAGTCGAAAAGAGCTGCAGAAGTAGCCTTGGAACTTTTAAAAATATTCTTGGAATTTGGCGCTCCGTTTATATTACAGAGTGATAATGGAAGAGAGTTCACCGCGCATGTCATAGAAGAATTGGTGTCGATGTGGCCTGAATGCAAAATTATTCACGGTAGTCCTCGACGTCCTCAAACACAGGGCAGCGTGGAAAGATCCAACCAAGACGTAGAAAATATGTTGCGGTGTTGGATGCAAGATAATAAGTCTACTAAATGGTCCATTGGTTGTTTTTTTGTTCAATTCTATAAAAACTCTTCTTACCACCGCATAATTGGCAGATCCCCTTACCGTGCATTTTTTGGCTCTGAGCCGAAAACTATATTGAAAGGTTGTAATATTCCTGAAAGTATTATGACATCAATCAGGACGGAGGAAGAATTGGACCAAATAAATCAGAATGATTTTACAGCAGAAAACATTAATGTCATGCCGTCAGATGACGCAATAGTAAATGGATCAGTTGCTGATGAGGCTTTTACTAACATTGAAGTAATGGAGACAGATAATATGGAATTAGAGTCAGCTGATGGTCCAGTGTGTCTCGTCTGTGGCAAGGACACAACAGGAGCTCATTTCTGTAGTTTGTGTTCCAAACCTGTGCATGCTATTTGTGGTGTTGCTGGTGGAGAAGAAGGTTTTGGATCTCAAGTTCAATGTTTTCTTTGCCAAAAGGAACAGTTGATAGTTAATGAAAGAGATCAAGCTCATAGCGGTGTTAAACGTGCTGCAGAGAAAATGGTCGATAACACCGCCAAAAAACTTCCTTTGTTAGAAATTGTAAATTCTGTGTTTTTGAATGTACCGAAAATTTACCGTGGACCTCTTGACACCAAAAATATTGCTGGAAAGATAGTTGATTTTAGGAACGGAGTATACAAAATCGGAACGGGTTCTGGAACAATTAAAAATTGGTTTTCTCGGCAAGACCTACAGGTGTCGTCTAAAGATTATTGCGAAGTTATATCAGAATTGTCAATATCATTGACGGAAGCTGTAAATTTCCAATCTTTGTTTGGAGGTCAAGGCTTTAAATGCTTTTGTAAGCCAGCAAAAAACCAATGCCGTACAAAGAGATGCGCATGTCATGCGCCAACAAATGACTGAAAGGTTGTAACACTGACTTTTCAAATTTTTATTCATTTATTGTGCATTCCATGTGAATTATTATATTACTTTTTGTAACTATGTACCAAAGTACCTACTTATTTCTAAATATTTGTTTGTTTTCTAAAAATAATTGTGTATCATGACGTGTTTGATGTTTAATTTTGTTACAAAAATTTAATTCATTTTGTTTGTATCAGTCGGACTTAAATAACAATAAACAAGTTCTTAACATATTCTGGATTTTTATTAAATATTTTATGGACACCCTATTTATACGATCCGGCCAAATGTGGATGAAAAAATCGTGAAATGTTGACGATTTAATGGTCTGGTCAAATTAAGTTGCCCACATCATGAAATACGACCATTTCATGAAATTCTCGAGCATTTCATGAAATGAGCAAATCTAGGATATGGCCACGACATATATATAATAGTGTTATTAGGTGTTCTACGTCGCTCGGGACCCTCGTGACGTGGTCGTCTCCTTTCACTTCATGCACAAACTGTTTAGATACTTCGACGAGGACGTTCAGTTCAACGAGTTTTGGGATCTCTTCAAAAGGGACTTGTGTAAGTCAATACTGCTTAGTATAAGCCAAGAAGTTTCATTAAAATCAGCTTATGCAATTATAATTATTTATTTATGCAGTATTATTTTTCTTTGATATTAATTCAAGTTTTTTTCTTTGATATTATATCAATCAATCACTCTACCAGACTAAGACTAAAACGCCTATATAGGCTGTCTCACTCCAACGCGTACCGGCTGCACCGGCCGCAGAGAGATGGCAATGCGCAGTATGCGTTCTGTCCCACTCTAACGCTTATTTGCCGCACCTATATTACGTCATCGTGTGTTAGGTTTTTTTCGTTACGGATTTTTTTGATTCGGTCGCCGCGCTCAAAGCCCGCGATAAAATCTATGCAATAGCTTAACAACCTAGACCGTATATTTTAATACGATTTTTACGTTACACTCACCAACATTTAAGGTTTCATTAACCGAGAAAGCCGATTTCATTATAGTATGAAATAGTCTATAAAGCGGAAACTGGTCACTTTTTTACGCTGAAAATAGCGTGCTTTCCATTTCACCTTATGTCACTTAGAGGATTTAACGGTTGACGGGGCGAGACATTGCGTGCTGACTGCTGACCTCAGCTCATTCCTTTTGCACTCGAATGCTTAAATGCGACGGACGTGTCATCTTCGATTAATTTGTTTCGTAAATTAAATACTTGATCGTTAAGAGTCATCAAGAGACCATGACTGCCTTCGAAACATCGAGTAAAAATATCGGTTGTCTGTAAAGTCAGTTTACTGACGATATCAACTATCGTGACAACGTCATAAGAAAATACTGATGGAATGGTTGCATTTTTCAAGAGAAAATTTTAATTTTATTTGTTTGATAGATATTTTGTATGGATATAGAGAAAGAGGTAAATGAAAATCACAATTGAATTGATCAAGTTACATTTTCTTTGTACGCATAAATACAATTATGTCAATTTTTTAACGAACGAACGCTGCCGAACGCGGAGGCCGATTGTGCCTCTTTGTAGCTCCTTCCGCGCTTTCGCTTGCACTTCAAGCCTTAAATGGAACGCCTCAGAGCGAGGTAACGGCTCCATCGAATTATAAGACGTTGTCACGTCAAAAAGTTGCCCCGTTATTCCCAGAAACTATGGAGTTTTGTAAAAACGGTGTGATTAAACCATACTAAAAAAACATCTATTTGTTTTATTCGCTAATTAAATACAATTTGATGGAAGAGACAAAACGTATTAACTCATAATAGTTTTCACAATTAATCAAATACCTACCACTTCAAAAGATGATTAATCAGTAAAATATTGTCACAAGAGTGATTGATACTATTGTTATTCATGTTTATCATATTCAATTAATATTCAATGATTAAATGCATGAATCATTTACATTTGTTTCAGTGATGCATATGCCAATTTTCCCACATCTAGAAGAAGCGTGGAAACACCGAGACCACCCCAACATGATGTTTTTGTTCTACGAAGAAATGCAGAAGGTGTGTTATAAGGGGCTCTTCCCTTGAAATTGTTTTTATTGTAATTTAATTATTATTTTAATATACACTTCTATGGTCGTTCCAAAGACTCTAATAGACGATAGAACTTGATGTATGTATAGTGATACAGCCTTCGCACGGTCTTTTTATAATTTGTACGCTCTTATCTTGAAAGTAGCTAAATTTGCCAGGCACTAATTGATTCTTATGCTTGCACTGTTCGTATTCGGATTGTGTAACAAATACAGAACTATGCCTTTACACTAACCTTTCAAGTAATAAATTAAATAATAATGTAAACTTAAAGGTCTTGAGAAGATTTCAAACAGGTGTACTTAGTGTCGTCAAACTTAATTTTTCAGGATTTGCGTAACGTCATCGACAGAGTTGCAGAATTCCTTGGAAAATCATACTCAGATGAGGAAAAGAATAAGTTAGCTGACCATTTAACCTTTGATAAAATGAAGAAACATACTCCCATATTTGAGTATTTGACTACAAAGGACAAGGATTCAGAAATTAAGTTTATGAGAAAAGGTCATTACAATACGGTAAAAAAATTACAGATACCGGCAAACATCTTGAACACATGTCCTTGCCTGCGCAGAAGCGATTTTCAGGTACCACTGGGATGGGCGGCGGGCGGTGGTGCGTGGAGGCGGGGGAGTGACGTGTCGATCGCGTAATTGGTAAATCAGTTGACGTTTGTGTCTCGCGCTGCGCAAACTTTCCCCCACTCCCTTGTTTATTGTTCAAGATGTTTGCCGGTATCCGTAACATCTTTCGTTCAATCACACTCAAAATCGTCATGGTTTTTTCATTTGTTTTATATTTCATCTTTTAGGTAAATCCGGTAACTGGATGAACTATTTTGATACGGAAGAGTTGCGAAGGGAAGCCGAGTTATACATGGAAGAACATCTCAAGAACACAGATCTTCGTTTTCCAATAGTTGATTAAATATACCTTTTTCATATAGTATAGTAAAAAAAGAACGTTTAATGTTTTTAATTTGAGAACCTATCATGCTAACGGCTGACACACAAGTGATCGATAATTAAAAAAAAGTGCGGGCCTACAAAGTTCACATGTCAGAAGTGAAACTTCTCTGTAAATTAATTATTACTAAGGTTAAAGCCCCAATAGATGATCATGTACCAGTATATGATCACTCCATGTATTTGTATATCTATATTCATTATTCACACTGTATTCGTGCTAATGATAATATAAATAAATAAAAAATCTGGGTTTACTGCACGATACGTTATGCGACAGAATTGCCATCTAAAGTTCTAATATGTAATGTACAAATTACTAAACGAATAGGTACATCAACCAATAGCGTGTATTTTTTCTCGATCTTTCTTACTCTCTCTCTCTCAATCTTTCTCACTATAGCTCTCTCCCACCTCTCGCTCCATGGCACTGTGCGTGATGCGAAGTTCGCTCTATCTCACTCTCTCTCTGGATCTTCCTAACTTGCTTGCTCCCTACTCTCGCTCCATAACTACCATCCTTCATGCTACGTTCGCCCTTTCTCACCCTCTCTTAATCGGTCTCAATAGCTCTCTCCCTTTTCGACAAAAACGCTGCTCGCTGCTTCGTGACGCTAATATTATTATTATTGCGTTTCATCTGTAAAAATATTACCCTCATGCGCCTAATGGCTGGATGGTCATCTGTTTAGTGGTACCCATGCACATTCACACTACCAGAAGTCTCGTGAGTACGTTGCCAAGTTTTTAAGAACGCGAACACTACGCGAACGAGCTGCTTTTGAAAACGTCTAATAAATCGATGAACGCCGGCTGCACGCACAAAAGAACTCATTGTCCCGTTACGCTCATTGTACACTTGCGCCCCCACTACCTATCTCTCTTCGACTTCCATCATCTCATCAATTGTTATGGCGTTGTCACGTTAAACTATCGTCCGTAAACCGACTTTACAGCAACCACTTTTTTGAAGGGAAGTAGATCCAAAATAAAGTAAAACATAGGGGTAGTGCGCGGAACAGCGTCATTAAAAGGGTGACATGAAATTTGAAATTAACATGCATCAAGATACATATACAGTTAAAGTATATTATTCATATAAATTGAAATAGATTTTCATTAAATTTTAACAAATTCGAGTGTGTTTACGAATTCTGCTTAAATAATAGGCCCATATGGCGGATATTTTAACTATTTATCTATAATAGGTAGATTATACTTTATTAATACCTCAAAATTCGTCGATTGTGTGTAGACATACAATCGATACTAGACAATGATAGAAAGATGTTATTCGCACACTACGAGAACTTTTTGTACTGTGTTCTATTTTCTATATAAATTTTTCTTTAAAATCAATATTTGCTTGTGTAGATTAAAAGAACTGCTCTCAACAGTAAACCAATTTTGCTACGTTTATAATCATTTATTTTCGATTTAGCCAAACTGAATGTTTTAAAACCACTTGTAAACTGCAAATAGCCCTTCAGTTCTCCGAAACTTTAAAATGGCATATTTAAAGTTTGTCAATACAGCGAACAGTTGTAAACTCATAAAGCTTGCAACGACTGGAATAACGCAATCTCGCGAACAATGTAAGGTCAACGACAATTTCATGCATTTTTAAACGACCCGATTAACTCGGACTTTGTGAGTAGTTAAATCCACTTTCAGTTTATCGAAATGTATACTATACATAGTGTTGGCTATGTATAGTATAGAATATATAGAAACAGCTAGGTTTGCTTTCTGAGCGCGATTAACTAAACTTAGATGAAGGTTATTAAGAGGAAACATCGAATTTCAATCTTGTGATAGTGCGTTCGAACCTCGACTCTCAAGGAAACCGGCATATTTTAGATCTATACTTTTACCAAATCGTAATTGGTGAAAATGGTGATTTATGACTTTGAGCTTATCAAATACTTGCTTATAATGAAAAATTATGAAAGAAATACGTTGGGATATTTTTTTATTATTGAGAAAGATTTACAGCTTATAACTTACTAAATATAAAGTTATTTTTAAGCTATTAAATAAATCTTGACATATAATTAAGTACTTACCTAATAATGAACTGGATTGGTAACAATAAAATCATTTTAATCCAACTATTGCTTTTATTAAAGAAATATATCAGATATCAAATAACTAACTAAAAACTAATTGAGGAAAACTTAGGGTAGTATAATTTTAAAAACTTATGATACACTATTTATTCCACTGAGGATCTCGGATGTCAGAGCTCTCCTTGCCGCCACCACACTTGAGGTGAACAGGTAAATATCAACATTTAAATTGTTAAACGTCTGTTCCCTTTGTAATTGGTGTTGACTTTAGGTGCATATTTTTAACGTCCTATTATACACACGCTATATATCTTGTCTCAATTTGACTCTTAGTACGCATAGTACATACAATCGAATTATTGTCCTATCTAGCGGCTTTTCACGGACTTCTTCATGCATTCTTCTAGATAATGGTGATAACCGCAATAAATACGGTGCAGTGTCTTGATAAAATATAAAAGGAAATTTAATAAAATTTGCAGTGATTATCAAACAAATATTCTCTTCGTTTGACCGTTTTTTCTCCGACCAACTTTGCAAATCCGACCACTGTATAGCCTATCATACTCACTAATAAAGTGGCTGTTTAGTTAACGAACTTATCTGAGATTGATTTCTCTGGGATGAGAGAAAGATTTTCAAAATCCAGAGATTACCTACAAGAACCTCTCATACCTCTTTAGAATGTTAGTAAAGAATTTATCATTGTATACCGTACGACAAATCTATCTATAATAACGTCTTCTAAATAACGCCAAAATGGGGTTAGCTGTAAAACTATTCCGAAATGTACGTACTTCTAGTCTATCATTTGAATTTTTTTATAGAACAGGGGAACCTGCAAACGCGCAGGAGGCTCGCCTTATGTTAAGTGATACCGCCGCCCAAAGACACTCTCAATGCCAGAGAGCTCGCGAGTGCGTTGCTGGCCTTTTAAGAATTGGAACGCGTTTTTCTTGAAGGACCCTAAATCTAATTGGTTCGGAAATACTTCAGTGTGCAGCTGGTTCCACATAGCAATTCAAAAATTGCCTTAAAAAACGCTCAGTTGTGGAACGACGGATGTCGAGGTGATACGGGTGGATTTTCGTATTCTGCTTCGACGTCCGATGATGAAACTCAGCTACAGGTAATAATTAATCCGAACAACTGAACACTCCATGGTAAATGCGGCAGAAGATGCAGAGTGATCCACATCCCTACCCAGCGCCAAGGGATCAAGCCGCTCGGAGAGGGATTGGTCGTCGACGATTCGTACCGCTCATCGTTGAATACTGTCAAGTGGAAAGAGTTCCCGCCCAGAGATGAGAACTCTTAGAGAGAAACGGGCCAAATTTGCTTAAAGGTAAAATGAAACGATCATTATTATCCATTTATTTATTTTTGTAAACTCGTACACTTGATCTAATCATCAACCGTTTACACTCGCACATTAGTGCCTGAAAAATTATCGTATTGCGTTGTAATAATTGCCATAATTTAAATAATTTAAAACAATCACGCAGGAATCACATAGCATTATTCTGCTCATAAAAATCAGCTGTAATATAGGCGGTCAATTAAACCTTTAATTACCGAGTTATTCTTACAACGCAATAAGACTTAATACAAATTGTAACATACGCACCATAATTGACTCGAAAAAGCATAAAGTATTGCATACAACATAAAAATGTATAAACTTTCATATAATATATGGCACTTAAATAAAACTGCCAAATTTTGAAAATATTTCCCCTAAATAAATAAAATTTTAAATGGCAACACTAAATGCTTCATCAAACAATTTCTCGTCTTGGTAACCTTTATAATTGTGCAGATTATACTAGAATACAGATATCCCAGATTTAGTATGCTAAGCTGTTGATGGGGTAAGTCTTAAAAGAACATAAAGACGAGTTGCCACTTATTGTTATAAACAGAATTTCTGTTTTTATTGAAATAAAAAAAAATAAGTTAAACTCATCATATAGGGACTGTAGTTACATCTTATTTCCGTAACTGATAAATAAATCGTTCCTATCTGTCAGTTTCAAATGCGTATGCGTCAACGCACTTTGACAGGTCCATTTGACGGAAAAGAATCGCTCAGTTTGTATATTGACAACTGTATAAGTATCACAAAATTTTCTTGATTCTGTTTACGAAAGATTGTGAAAATAAAAGATAATGAAAAAATAATTTTCTCAATACCATCATGCTTAGCAGACATAACCAGCGATATTGTATATGAAAAATTTAACTGAACGCAACATTGCGACTAGCAACGTATATTGGTATATTTCTAAAACATGATAACTGTCTAATTATTTAATGAAGGTAATAAATAGTGTGCATTACTTACATTGAAATATATGTGTATAGATTATAAATGCTGTACCTTTGTCTCTGGATATTTCAATAGACAATTTTTAAATGGCAAAGCTACAGCACTGATTTATTGCATAGGTTTGTCCATAAAATCCATCCGTCGCACATCCCTCATTCTTAATGTTAAATAGAAAATTGTACACTATTTTACAACAGATAAATAATTATATAAAAACGCAATAAATAGCTTATTCGCTTTGGATAGCGTATTCTTCCGTTAGCGTCACTCGAAGTAGTGTAGTAAGAACGGTTTTGTAACTTTTTCTTTTGACAATTTAAAATTTGCGATTAGTATACATCGCTAGTTATCAAAACCACAGACAAAAGAATTTGCTCAAAAAAGATTACGATACGTTACAAAATTGAGCAACACTTTAAAGTTAATAGATACAAAATAGGCGATATACTAATAAAGAGAAATAATATTTGTACAAACTAACCTTAGTAGCCGTTACATTATACCTTAACTACGAGTACTTATATTATGCATATCTTTGGCGAATACACTGCTTACGGTACCTTCGTTAAAATTATTACCATTAAAAACGTACGAAACGTCGTTGTAAATTCTCACAAAATTCACTATTTTTAATACTGAATAAAAACTGGTACCATTCGCTTTATAACTAGCCTAACTAAGCGCTGTTCAACCAATGCAATACTTTTAAATCTGCACGAGTAGAGTACTGATTATAAACCACAGCGGTTTGCTGATGTAACTTATTATGATTGTATTATATTTTTGTGTAAAATAAAGAAAATTAAAAAAGAAAAAACTTGATGACGCGAACATTTCAACAGTACAATTTCTAACTCATAGCTTCAAAACTAAAATTACACTGATTTAATATAACGCACTGATCTGTCTTTTTCATCACTTTGAAAACACAGTATGATAGAAATAGACGAAGGTTTAAAAATGATTAGTTGAAGCTCAAACAGATTGTCATACAATTCTTGAAATGGATGTTTTGTGGTAATATTCTATCTACTATTAAAGCATTGGAAGAACAAACACTGGAGTAAAGATCGCGAAAATTACAGAAAATATTGTCCAAATATTCAATAGGCCATTGAAAATAGAATAAATGCCAAAACGTGGTTTAGATTTTCGCAATCTCCCGGTTAAAACTAAACGGTGTTAGATTTGTCAGAACCTAACCTAACGATTGGCAGTAGTTTTGCACCTCAACAACGCTAAGACCAATTCACATTCTACGATTACGGTGGAATGCGCTTAGAATAGTTAAGTTATATACAATTAAAAATCGGCTAGAACCGAGTAATTTGTAAAAAAAGTGCATTATCATTCATCAATAAATACTCAAAAGATTAAAAGTCACACAAAGCCTATTCATTATGAGATAATTCCTAGTTATATACAATGACTACTTTAGGCTCCGAGCCTCTACGCGCCAGACTACTTTACATACATTACATATTACGCTTAAATGCCAATATTTGCACTAAACTTTGTCATACGTGTTACAACGTTATTATTCAGCCGAATGTTGTAAATTTAGCTAAATCGATTATTCTAGATTTATATTGAGCTAATTACTCAAGAGAAGTCGAAATAAATTGAGTAACATTATCGTTAACGGGAAATTAATTAACGCCTTAAATCAGTCGTTAAGAGTACACAGCCATAGTCTGATCCTTCAGACTTTCTTGATCGAGACACAAAAGTAAATCACTCGATAGCCTTTACTTATACTGTTACATCTATGTCCAGCATAGAGAAAAGCTATTCGTAAAGACGCTTTCACAAAGGTTCATATTGACAATCGGTAATCAATTTGTACGTTAGGTGCGTACTCTCGTACGTATGTACGTTCGAGTACGGATCACTTCGCAAGTCATAAACGAAACCACTTTATCGCTTAAGGTACTAAGTAACGAACTGAAACATCCCACAACGGATCGTTTAACTAACCAAAGTTTTGTATATACTATACTCGATCCGTCAAACCTCATCGCCATACGTGCAGCCGTGCACGCAAGTCCGTACCTTCGTACCTCGCTGGTCCTACAACTCGGTGACCGCGTAGAGATCTCTCTGGTCGTGTCGTTCCGGGCGTCGTCTGTGGGTGTTGTTGTGGGGTTGTCTCCTCGGGCGTTGGAGGCTGCGGTACTCTAACGCCGCGGCGGAGAGCGGTTGCGGATCTGTGCGGCGTTGGGGTCGCACCGTGGCGTATTTGTCTTGAGCGGGCGGTGCGTGAGCGGGCGGTTCCGGCGAGAAGGTGTGGAGGGCGGGCGGCGGCGCAGGGGGGCGTGGACGCGGCGCTCGGGGTCCGAACGACGCGTACTTAGGGTCGAAGCGATTCAGGCTGCCCGTGCGGCTCGCCTGACCTGCAATACATTTAGAGTAAATTATTTAAAGAAGAAACCCGTTATACGTACTAGAAACAAAAAATTACAGCCCCTAACTGCAGACAATCAACTATCTTATTTAATTGAACTGGTTTAAATTGACATTCACATAAATTTTTAATAATAATTAATACTTATAATGATAAAAACAACAATGATTGGAAAACGAATATTATGTAATAATAATAAAGAAGAAATTCCGTAGAATATACTTCTCAATCTATACTAATATTATAAAGTTGTGTTTGTTTATAACGCACTCAATTAAAAAAGTACTGGTACTTAAAATCAATTTGATTTATTTTATTCAAAACATTATAGAATTTTACCCTATTTACTCCAATTTAAAAAAATAAAATAACGTTATTGATGTCTCAATCAATCAATCAGTCTTAATATTTTAGAATTTACGATGTCATAGTTATGTTTTTAAATTCGTGGTAATGAGCATTTCTATGGACGGTCTAATAATAATAATTTTATTAATAAAAACTACATTTTAAACAATCTACTTCGTAAGAATGTGAGTGGATTTAAAACTATAACTATTTTTTAGAATAGACTTATTGCGATCCTTGTTCTAAACATCTATCCCGAATGTTAGATTTAAGAAAAAGAAACAGTACGTATATATATAATATATAAACACGCCGAACACATGTTAAGACGTTTCATTTCAACATTTAAGCTTATTTAAAAATAAAGCGTAAACATTTTGTTTATGTAAAATTATTAATTGTTTTATACATTATTAAATGTTTTGTATTGTTCCACGAATATAAGAACCACGGAAATACATCTGGTCACCCACAACTCAAACTCAAAATATGTTTATTCAAATAGGTAAACAAGTTCACTTATAAACGTAAAAAGAAGTTAAATTAATAGTAAATTTACATTTACTACCAGTTCGCAAGTCAAGGGCGTAGAGCGGGTAAGAAGAACTGGTAAGAAACTTTCCGCCACTCTTTTTAATCACTCTATCTTATAACACAGGGATGTCCCTAGTTTGGGGACCAGCGTCCGTATGGTCTACCATATTACTGTGTTTTTGTTAAATATATTCTCACCAGCATTGTGTTCGGGCGCGCCGCCGGGCCGTTCTCAGTAGAAGTCATTACTCTCAAGCGTCTTGCACTGCTTGCTGAGGGTGGCGTACTTGCCGTTGTGAGGGGCTCGGCCCAGAGTATGGGCACCGCCCAAACCCAAACCACCCGCCCTTTCCACTCCGCCCACACCACCGCTGTTACGGCCTAGCGTTGCACTGCCTGATATACGGGACCTACACAATAGCATAGACCTTTATTTATTACTTCAATTTGTGTCGATAAAATTGGATATGAAGAGTTTTTTTTTACATCAACTAGACACGTTTATGATAAAAATGTGAAACAAAGTGCTATTTTTATTTGTATCTTTCAAAAATTCTTCGATAAGAACCTATCTATGGGTCGAATCCGGCTCGAAGGACCAAATAAAAAAGTAAAATAGGTGTGAAGTCTAAATAGTATGTAACGTTTCTTTCTATACAACAAGTCTCTAAAGCGCCTGAAAATATGCGCTTGCGCTGTATATGATTTTTACTATGTTATTCACTTTAGATAGATAAAGTTTAAATTACATAATATTCTTATTAAATAGATTCAGCAACGAGACTTACCGCGAACTATACCCGTATGTCAAAATCCAATACATTTTTGAGATACGGGAGTCAAACTTAGCGTTAGGTCTCGTTTCTAAATATTTTTTGTATAAAAAGTGCTAAGCAGAAAAGTATAGTCTTAACTCGTACATCTATTATCATACAATAGTATACTAAATGCTTGGAAGTGAACGTCACCTGGGTCGTTCTCGATCAGGTCTGTCGTTGAGGTCCATGAGTTGCACGGCAGCGCTGTACGAAGGCGGCTTTCCATTAGGGAATGGTGCTGGGCGGGGGAGAGTCCGAGTACCAGCCCCGCCTAGGAACGGAGCCTGTTCCTCACCGCTAGGAGCACGTCTGTGAATTCAAGTGTTTTATTAAAATTGTTCATAATATTTAACAATTAATTCATAAAAAGACCGGCAACGCACCCACTATAATGGGTGTCCATGGGCTGCGATGACTGCCCTTTTTGGGCGTCCCGTAGGCTCGATTGCCTATAAAAAAATACAAAAAAATAAAATAATATGTCAACCAATTTTGTTTAATATACATTTTCATCTGCGTTCCAAATTTTTTTTTTATCCTGACAATTTGTTCTTTAATATACAGTGTAAACTCTTTATAATGTAAGGCACCGAGCATTTTTTTTCGTTATAGAGAGGTTTTGTTATATGGACCGAGGAGAAAAAAAATGTGTGCGTGTACTAGGTGTACACACGTAAGAAGTGAAACTTCTTTATGACCTTATTAGAAACTATTTCTTTAAACACAGTAAATTTTGATACACTGCCTAGCATACAATTTACAAATTAATTGCGATTAGCAAATTTCAAGTCGAAAATGTAATCCGTTGTCAAACTTCAAAGTCAAAAACATACTATATGTCATATTTTAACGCCGATAAAGAAGTTTGACTTCAAAAAGCAACATGGCGCGTAACGGAAAAATGTGACGCGTAACGCAAAAATGTTACACAAAATTTTTTTCCAACCCCGATAAAGAAGTTTCACTTCAAAAAAAACCCATTACAATCATTTCTTATTTTATTACTATCAATAGGTAAATTTTCCTAAACACATATATTCTGTTAACTTTGCCTGACGTCTTTTGCTAAGCCAATATTTTTTTAATAAATATTGGGATGTGGTGGAATAATCTTCATGACACAATAAGAATTTTTCTACAACTACGAATCTAATGTAACAATAATTGCACACGTGTTAATGCATTTAACAATAACAAAGGCGAGACGGCTGTTTATGACCTCAGGTGTCTTTCTTAGAAATTTCGGCACCTCAAAAGTTTAGTTTTGAAAGCTGATTATAAAAACAATATCACTTAAGTATGTTGTTGATGTCTAAATATGAAATATTTCTTCGTAATAGAGAATGTCTGTTGCGTTATAAAGAGGGAATTAATGTTTGGGTTTTGTGTTAAACCAAACAAATTTAACAGTTTTTATGTTATAGAGAGTTTTTCGTTATAACGAATGACGTAATAAAGAGCTCACATTGTATTTGTATTACAATGCAAATAGTCTGATCAAAATTAAGATGTTTATAATATAAGATAAATTATTAAACTTCTGATTTATATTTTTATTTATTTATATCATCACTTCACATTTTCCTGAAGGGGCAGACAGAGACAACGAATGACCACTTGCTAAGGTACCTGTCTCGCTTCATTCACTTGACATTTACCATACACGCTCGTCGGTTATGGGTAATTTGGACTGATCCCTTTTCTAGTACATCCTGGATATCTGCTTTCAATACTTATTATATTATACTCACTTAGTGTTGATATATATCCAAGCGTGAGAGTCGACTAGAACAATAGCGGTGAATAGGATTCCTGCCACTATCGCTGCTAGCAGCTGAAGGGTCAGTGCCTGTAAATTAAATTTTAAATAAACAATTTATTAACTTCTTTGAAATTAAACAAAAACGATGGGTTGCACTCCGAGAGTGCCGGCATATTTGATATTTTGGAATGGTTAGGGAATAATTTTGCACGAATTGCTTTAATTATCAGTATAAAAGTACTATCATTTATGTGATAGAATACAATATTTATTTATTGCGCTATTGTGCACAAACATGACAATTTATATTACATTAAATACGCCGCGCCAGCTGTCTACTCTCCATCCGTCTTACGAATTTTCGATCAGGTCACGTGTCCTGACGCGAGTTTAACATTTTTTATCCATTCCAAAAAACCGAAAAAAGCTGCTAAAGAAGTTTTCACTTCAAAAACAGACCTGGAACTTACGAATAATCTGCGTAAAATGAAAAATCTTATTGCACAATTTTCCACGCTTTGTCTATAAGATATTTGATTGACCTTCATGTATATAATATTCTTTCACGAAATACCTGCAGACCAGCATCGCAAGCTGCGCGTGCGGCGGTGACGAAGTAGGTACGAGCCATGCGACATTCCAGAGCCGAGCTCAAAGAGACAAGAGCACGCTCGGCTTCCCCTGTACCAGCTCCGAGCGCACCCAAGGCTGGTTGCAGACCTACAAACACGATATTTCCCATCAATTTTTTTTTTCATAAAATCTCCAAATTATCACGATATCATAATTTCTAAGGCATATTCAAATACAACAAAAAAAATGGGCTGTATCATTATTTTGTCTTCGTTCAGGTTTTAGCCAAAATTGATCTCCTATTAAAGCTTTCGCTTTGGTCACTATTATTTTAAAAATGTAAAGGCATGTTTGTTTTCCTTTCACATTTACTTTTATTTATTTATTTCCCACATAATTATTATACTTTTACAGCTATTAATAATACGATGGAACTACACAATAATACCTACACCGATACAATTTAAAATACATCCAAATATATAAAAACTATATATATATATATATATATATATATATATATATCTTATAACTAATAATATTATTAGCCGCTATATATCGCAATCTGAAGACGAATATAATATGTTACTTTTCGGCGAACGTCTTCGTCTGTTTTTCAGAATATGAATATAAAAAAAATTGCTTTTATTTCGAAGAAGTTCCTTAAATTATATGAAAGTAATATTTTCATACAATAGAAGTTGTGGTCGACCACTAGTAAAAAAATATCTCTCAAATAATAAAAAAGTATTGAAAATGGTATACGCCACGTATGAATTTCGCGTTTAGAACACTCAATTTTTTATACAAAGTTATCTGTATTACCATCTTCTGGTCAACTAACCAGGGTCATTGAATAGTTCCGGAGCGCCTCTAGAGAGAATAGCGAGGGCCTGCCTTACGGCCACCACCGCGCGTTGTGCGTTCCTCAGTTCCGCTGTCAGCACGTTCTCACGAGACACCTTGCACGAAAGGTAGTAGTGGACCATCTGAAAAGGTTTTTCATATTCTATCGGGACACTTTCACTCACTTCTTAATAAGGCATCCCTATATCTGTACAGATTCATCTTGATCACAGTATGTAATTAAAATGGGAACAGTAATTGCTAGAAAATTTCAATATTGCGTTCCATAGGTACCAGGGTTGCATTACAATCAATCAAAATGTATTTATTAATTAGTAACTGTGTACACTTATGAACGTCAATATTTAAAGAAAGGAAGTTTTAAATTCACATTTACTACTAGTTTTTAAATCAGCCCGAATGCTGAATCCTGGACAATACGGACATCTGAAAGGAGGAAAATCGATGCTCTGGTGTTGGAGGCGGATGCTAAGGATTCTCTGGTGACCAGTCCAGCTGTTTCAGGAAACAAACGTGTCCATACTAAGACGGTTACAAGTAAAAAATCGTCTTTGGACACCAATGCATCCTGAATTTTATTAGACATGTAACACGCAGAGATCTAGAAAGCTTAGAAAACCTCATCATGGCTGACAGAGTGGAGGGCACCAGACCTCGAGGCCGATTCACTACTCGCTGGACCGTTCTAGTAAAGCCCGTTACGGGTCTTACCATCACCCTGGCGCAGAGGCTTTCCGAAGTCAGGGGAGAGTGGAGGAAGTTGTGCGGCGCCACTAACGCGACCATCAGAAATAAAGAATGCGACTGAAGATGATGAAGAGCGGCCAAGAAGAGCCGGTAAGAAACTCTCTGGCAATGTTTTAATTCGTCAAGTTTTTTATTTACAACTACACTCCAAAAAGTTCAAATATCAGCCAATTATTGGCAACTTCTGAAGTCAATCATTGAAGTTGGTATTGGGTTTACAGAATAACAAGATAAACATATTCTCATATTTATACCATTAAAGACAACAATTTATATCAAAAGTACGTATATGAACGTTATACATACGTCAAGTGGTAGACGATGCGGTGCGTACAATGCAACAGCACGAGCGGGTTCTTGGCAGGCGTCGGCCGCCGCTACAGATCCCGCTACCAAAGCCGCACCCGCTGCCCAGCACGCTACTAGTGCACCCAGCGCACATACCTAGTTTAAATAAACGTGCAAATCAGTTAAAGAAAGTTTACTAAGTGACACAAGTGATAACGGAAAGAAAAACACTGAAATCAGAATTACACATTTCATTACCTCTTCGTTAGAATTGTTGCCTAATAGTCTAAGGTTATGGATGTGAATTCGGAACCCGGATGCATCAATTATTTTTTTATATGTTCATTTAATATTTATTTGTACAGTGAAGAAATGCCGGCAAATCATATAAGATCAAAGTAGATTAGACCACCCATTAAGAAAAACTACATGGAACCAGAAGTAAGAATAGGAGAGGGGAGATGATTTTCTTATTTCGTGATTACGTCAACAATAATTATTTACTTTTTTACACAATAATGTGTGGGTACATTGTCTATGCTTGTAAACGAAATGCATTTTCGTGGATTCCTACAAAAAATTAATACGTTTATGTACTATTATTTTTGAGAGCTTTGCTTACTTTTTCTGACAAGAGGAGGGGTGGGGGATAAATTACAGTAAATCTGCTTACGAAATACTTGAACGGCCCCATAATGCAAATGATCATATCACATAAGTAGTATATTACTTACACAAAGCGAGAGCAAAGCAGGTCGCGACCGTCTAGCAGCAGCCGCAAGAAGTGCGACGCAAACGGCGCCACCGCAGCACCATCCCGCCATTCCACCCGCCCAACGAGCTGCCTCCCACACCCAGACACGCTGAAATTATTAATTTATTGGATATCAGACAATATCTGCACAAAATGTTCAGAGGGATAAATGGGTACATCAAATGTTAAAAAATCTGAAATTCACTGACGTACAAAAAATAATTAAAAGCTAAAAAGCGCGAACGCATTGGTGGTTTTTCACCGTCTATTTATTTAATACATAATACTATATTTGCAGTACATATATGTTCTAAATATGACAATATAGTGTTCGCGTTGTCGTATAAACACTATATAAATAATAAAACTTATGTGATCTCAACGATGTATATATTTTCGTAAAAATAAACCGCGGCGTCGGCAGCGAGTTGCACGTGTGTCGCTTAAGAAATCGTGGGCCGTACTGGTGGCGGAGCGCGCTGTGGAATGCGCGTGCCTCGCCCCCGCCTGCCGCGGAGAACAATAGACACGGTCTATACGTAGAAGTTGGTAAGTACATTTTTAATACATAATTTAATTCTTAGTAATTTTTATTGATGTTTTATTTCAGCTACCAATGACGACGAGGACGCCACATCACTCCCCTGCCGAGACCGTTTCACGGTCGATAGTAGTCCGGAAACTTAACTAATCTTCCACTTCTAGTCTTTTTTTCAGGTGGCGGTGCATCGTGATTGGTGTGGAACGGCAGTGCGGTCATCGGTGGACGAATGGTCGTGTCGTATTCTCTGTTTTCTTTCGTAAGGTAAGCTGGTTTTATTCTGTCTATTGTTACTGTAACTTCTTTGCCTTTTATGTCTAATGAAAATGTTTTTGTATTTCTTTTCAGAACTTTATAAGGGCCGGTATATGGTGATTCAAGCGATCGTTTTGCGGGACCACGGCGAAGAAAAACAAACTGTGCAGTATGTATGTCATTCGGCAAATAGAATGTTTTACTGTTGTGGTTTGATGCAGGAGTTGGGGTTAATGCTGCCATATGATTTCTCAAGCGAGCTGTATAGTCTGCTGGATTTAGGTTCTGGTCAAGCGAAGTTGAGAAAAATTGTCCCGGTAGTCGTAGTGGTTCTCCATATACTAGCTCGGCGGCTGATGCCTGCAGATCTTCTTTCCAGGCAGCTCTTATTCCTAGTAGCACTAGGGGAAGTGTTTCAGTCCACTGTGGGTTGTTGTGACAGATGATGGCTGCTTTTAGTTGGCGATGTAATCTCTCCACCATTCCATTGCATTGCGGATGGTATGAGGTGGTGGGACGATGTTCTGCGCCGATCAGGTTGGTGATGCTTTGGAAGAGTTGTGATTGAAATTGTAAGCCTCTGTCTGTTGTTACAGTTTGTGGACATCCATGACGAGATACCCAGTTGGTAATGAACGCGGAAGCACAAGTTTCTGCTGTAATATCCGCTAGTGGATAGCCATCAGGCCAACGTGTGAAGCGGTCTATTGCTGTCAGGCAGTATCTAAAGCCATTAGAGTATGGTAATGGGCCTATAATGTCCAGGTGTACGTGGGCGAAACGTTCTGATGGTACTGGAAAGGTTGTAAATGGTGCGTTCGTATGTCTGTTGACTTTACTTCGTTGGCAGTCTACGCATTCCTTTGCCCAAGTTTTGCAATCGCGTCTTACTCCGGGCCACACAAATCTTTGAGCTACCATTTTAGCAGTGGTAGGGCCGCTTGGATGGCTGAGTTGATGTATGGTTTCAAAAACGCGTTTGCGATAGGCAGGTGTTATGTACGGTCTAGGCGATTTGGTGGAAAAATCGCAGTACAGCTGGTTTTCAGCGATCTGTTTCAGTTGTAGTGCTGTGTTTTTGGTTAGCAAAGCTTGCAATTCAGGGTCTTGAGCCTGATCTCTTGCAAGTGCGTCGTAATTTATAGTGACAATCTCTTCTACACGTGATAGGGCGTCAGCGACGATGTTGTCTTTCCCGGGGAATGTATTTTAGATCGGTGGTGAATTGAGATATGTAGTCAAGATAGCGGAATTGTCTTGGAGAGCACTGGCTTCTGTTTGTTGTGAAGGCGTAGGTGATGGGCTTGTGGTCGGTGTAAATGCAAAAGTTTCTTGCTTCCAACATATATTTAAAGTGTTTGATACCTTCGTATATGGCCAGTAGCTCCCTATCGTATGGACTATATTTTTTTTGCGATGTCGTCAGTTTACGAGAGAAAAATCCCAAGGGTTCCCAGTTGCCTTTTCGTTTTTGTTGCAAGACAGCGCCGATGGAGTCGTCTGAAGCATCTGTGAATAAGGCTAGATCCAGGTTGATTTCAGGGTGGACAAGAAGAGTGGCTTGAGATAGGCTGCGCTTGCACTCATTGAAAGCTGTTACAAGGTTAGTCATATCGATAGGTGCATTTCCTTTGATGTTACCTGTTAGGGCATCGTTCAGAGGAGCCTGTATCTTTGCTGCATCAGGGATGAATTTCCGGTAGTAGTTTATCATTCCCAGGAACCGTCGGAGTTGCTTTGCTGTTTTCGGCTGTGGGTAGTTGGTAATTGCTTCCACTTTCTCTTTGAGAGGGCGTATGCCTTCAGTCGAGACGCTGTAGCCGAGGAAAGTTACTTCGTTAATGCCGAATATGGACTTAGAGGTGTTTATTAAGATGCCATACTGGTTAAGTCGTTCGAAGACAGTTTTAAGGTGCTGAAGATGGTGTTCTCTGGTCTTCGAGAATACTAGGATGTCGTCAATATACCCATATGTAAATTCCAGGCCTTGAAGAACTTCATCGATGAATCTTTGGAAGGTTTGAGCAGCGTTTCTTAAACCAAAGGTCATATACGGAAATTCGAACAGTCCGAATGGTGTCGTTATGGCTGTTTTAGGTATGTCCTCATTCGCGACAGGTATCTGATTGTAGGCCTTAATCAGGTCAATCTTTGAAAATATTTTAGCTCCAGACAGCTGGTAAACAAAGTCATTAATCTGTCTTATTGGATATCGATCAGGGATGGTTCTGGCATTAAGTGCTCTATAGTCGCCGCATGGTCTCCAACCGTCGTCCTTCTTTTTGGCTAAATGTAAGGGAGACGACCATGGGCTCTCTGATCTACGAGCTGTTCCATTTGCGTACATCTCTTCAAACTCTTTTTTCGCAATAAGCAGTCTATCTGGGGCTAAACGTCTGGGACGAGCTGCGACTGGTGGACCAGGGGTAGTACGTATATGATGCTTCGTTTGGTGCTTGGTTTCTTTTGGCTTTCCAGTAGGTTTCGTTACATCTGGGTAGTTGCGAAGTAAGTCGTGAAAGTCGGAGTTTCCAGCAACTGTTTTGATGGTCACCGTTTCCACAGCAATGTTGGCGCAGCGTGGCGCGTTGACGGACAAACTTGTGAGGCCGTCGATGAGGCGGTGACGACGACAGTCCACTAATAGGTTGTAGTGGCCCAAGAAGTCAACACCAATGATGGGTCGTGTGACGTCCGCAACTACGAATCTCCAGGTGAAGTCCCGGCGAAGTCCGAGGTCCAGGTGTAAGGATATGTAGCCATACGTAGCTATGATAGTGTTGTTGGCAGCGTATAACTCATATTTAGTTTTATGACGCTGGTCTCTGGTCGCCGACTTAGGAAAAACGCAAACGTCAGATCCCGTGTCTATCAAGTACTTCAGTTTAGTTTTCTTTTCGACGATGAAGAGGCGGTCATTAGGAGTATGCGTTAGGCAGTCGTTAGCCGCCACTACAGGCTGCCGTTCGCGTTTAAAGTCTTGTAGGAACAGGGCGTGAGACATTTTATGGCGCCTTCACCGAATTTTCTGTGGTAGTAACACACGCTATTCATTTTGTTTTCCTTCCATCTTTGGGTGGAGCGTGAGTGAGATCTTGATCTGTTATACCTACGTTGTGGTGATCTGCTTGATCGGCTATTATGCATGCTCAGGGAAGCAACTTGCTTGGTTAATTCGTTAACTTGCCTGGCCAAGCTTTCTAAAACGGTGAGGTAGTGGTCTGGAGGATTTCCAGCATGTTGGTTAGCTGAGGACGATGTAGCGGCGTAAACATTTGGTGGGGTTGGGGCTGCGATGGCTATAATTTTGTCAGCCAACTCTGCAAGTTTCTCTAGCGGCATATCCATATGCGATGCAATGATAGGTTGAATGTTATTGGGTAACCTATTGTGCCATGCTGATCTAATAAATTCGTCTGGTACCTGTGGTCCGGCCAAATGTTGTAGGTGACGAAGAAATTGTGAAGGCTTTCTAGTGCCGAGTTCTTGATTGTCTAAAAATTGCCTAATTTCTTCTTCGCGCGGTTTACTTAATCGCCTTATTAGCTCCGCTTTGAGGGTTTGGTATTTGTTGTCTTTGGGAGGACTTTCTATAATATCCGCAACTTCAATAGCGAACTGTGGGTCCAGCTGGCTAGTCGCGTTATAAAATTTAGTCGTGTCTGACGTTATCCCCGCCAAACAAAATTGGCCTTCCAGTTGAGCAAACCAGAGTGCAGGTCTATTCGGTAAAAATGGTGGTATTTTAATTCCAACTTTGAAAATTTCATGTGCACCTTTTTCCATATTGTCCGTGTCCCCACCGTTTTCGTCTTGCATGGCAAAAGTGCTAAGACCGCGTGGCGTGTAGTTTTTTCTTACTCTTATCACGTCGGGGTCACCAGTATAGTGTTCGCGTTGTCGTATAAACACTATATAAATAATAAAACTTATGTGATCTCAACGATGTATATATTTTCGTAAAAATAAACCGCGGCGTCGGCAGCGAGTTGCACGTGTGTCGCTTAAGAAATCGTGGGCCGTACTGGTGGCGGAGCGCGCTGTGGAATGCGCGTGCCTCGCCCCCCGCCTGCCGCGGAGAACAATAGACACGGTCTATACGTAGAAGTTGGTAAGTACATTTTTAATACATAATTTAATTCTTAGTAATTTTTATTGATGTTTTATTTCAGCTACCAATGACGACGAGGACGCCACAACAATTTTGAACGAACACAACGAAACATAACGAACGAATATATCCGGATAAGTATGGAGGTGTGTGTGTGTGTGTCACACAGCCACACAGACTGTGATTCAAAAATGTGCTTAGAAAAGATTTATTGATATAAAAATGAAAATTTTCTAAAAATCACTCAATTCTATAAGTTTTAGTTAAAATTTGGTCACACAGAAGCTGTAAATAAATAAATTATTCATTAATTTTATATGAATTACGGCAACCTCAGAGATGGTGTAAGGTAAGGAATAATCCAAGTTTGTACCATTTCTCTTATGATAATTTTAGAACCGCTAACTGATGATTGAAGCGAAGAAGACTAATAGCGTATAACGATAAGTAGGTACTAAAAATTCATATCAAAAGTTTACAAAAAAAATTTAGTTAGTGGAATTGAAATATAATAGATACCTTCATAAAAGAATCAAGGTTCAGCGCAGCCAGAGGGCGTCGCAAGTTATCGGCGGCGGAGGCAGCAGCACTAGCGTTATTTCTCAGCGCTGACAGTGCTCGTAACAGCGTACCAAGCGCTGTTTGGTTTGCAACGGGTGCGTCTAATGCGTCCGCAAGACGGGCCAATGGCGCACGCGCTCGTGATCCCATCGCTTCTTCTAGTATACTTGACTGGAATAGGATATATCGTATGAATATTACTAAAGTTATTGGTATATCCATATGGATATATACTATATGTATATATACTATACATTACACATTATTACACATAATTTTATTTTATTATATACTATACACTACATTGGTATATATACTGTATGTATAGCATACAAAAAATCATTAATTACATCAACAATCGCTGAGCTCACTATGTGCACGACTCAAAAACATATTCATGGCGCACACGTACGGGAACCTATTACCTATGCTAATGTACTCGGAATTAATGAACATCTGTTAATGACTGAATAGAATTAGTTTGATATAATAGCGTAAATATATATAAGCATCATGTAGCAAATAGAATTCTACCCTTTGACTTTTAAAACAATATTGAAATACTATCAAGATATGGGCACCAAATACATTTTATATTACAATATAAGATAATGCGTATTTCCTCTTCGAGTTATAAATCATTGCATACATGCCATGAAAAATTATAATTAAATACTTTTTCTTACGACCACAAAACTTGGACAGACCCTCGACAACAATACTTACGTATAACATATTAAAATGGTGTCATTCCTATAGTAAATGGAAAAGATAATATATAGGAACAAACTTAACAGATAATTTTAAAATATGCACCTCATAGGTCCTTATGACTCCACAAATTCAAATTCATTTATTAATTTATGTAACACAATGTACGTATACACTCAACGTCAATAAAGAAATACATATTCAATGCTTCTAATTTTACACAAAACTGCGGCTGAATATAGAAGACATAATACCTGATTCTTAACAGTGTTGACAAGAGCGGCGAGCTGGTTGCCCGCCTGGATACTCTGAAGCATGGCGTTGTGAAGGTCGTCGTTGCCAAAGAGGCCCATGCCGATTGCGCCACAGCACAGAATCGACAGTATCATCAGTGATATCTGAAATATTTAATAATATATTGACTTCAAGCGAAAAAAATATTACTAATTTTAACGACTTAAATAATAATTAAACAATAAATCAATGGGGTTACAACCATTTTAGGTCAGGGCCTCAGATTTCTGTATCTGTTTCATGATAATTTGTTTATCTAATAGGCAAGTTGGTGATCAGCCTTCTGTGCCTGACGCACGCCCTCGACTTTTTTGGGTCTAAAGCAAGCCGGTTTCCTCACGATGTTTTCCTTCACCGTTCGAGCGAATGTTAAATGCGCCAATGGACGACTCTCAAGTATGAGAAGCACTCTGAAGCCACCAGGCCAACACTGCTCTAATAATTAAATCATAATAACCGTCAGGAAGTTGGAATAACTGACTAAATATTAATTCCAGTGGCGCTACAAAGTTTTAGGTCTGGGGCCTCAGATTTCTGTATCTTTATTTTTTTTTTGATAAGTAGGTGGCATATTTGTCGTCGTCTTTTATCGACATACCGGCTTCACGATGTTTCTCTACACCGTACAAGCAAGTGTCAAATGAGCACTTAGAAAAGTCTATTCATGACGTGATTCGAACGCATGAGTCAAGCCAACATTGGAACTACAATATCGTAACAGATTAACTGTATTAATAACTGAAACGTATAATCGAGATCAAAGAAATATTTAAAAATAATTGGTATCGTTATAATTTAAATTTTTCATCTGACTTCAAAGATTCTGCTGATGCTTCGTTTTAAAAGTTATTAATAGCCAATAACTTTTCGTATTACATCTGAAAGAACATTAGTCAAGTTAATTGACCCAGAATAAATGAATAAACGTTTTCTCTTTGTTCTGAAAAATTATGCAGTTGGACTATTAAACTGGATAATCAATTAAGGATCTGTAACGCAGATAACTTGACAGCTAATTTTATTCTTAGTAGTTTATTGCCATTTTTCATAAAAAACTGGACTTTGGACTATTGTATGTAACTATAGTACCTACATCTGTCTCTTTTCATCACAGTGTAATTACTAGAGAGAAAGATACGAAACTTTTAGAATGAGGCGGTATATCTAAAAAACCTATAGCTTTCACAAATAATTAGTAATAAGGCATCTCTTACATCACAAATATAATGAAAGGTTATGATGAAATAAATTGTTCATAATACTCTAATCACCAGTTTGTGGCGCGTGTTGAATAAATAATTGTCCTGGTAGTAATATGTCCATATTAACACTTAACAATACTTAAATTTTAATGCCTAACAGATGGCGTTAATATATCGGAATTATATAAAAATGTGTCTTAGCTTGTTGGGACTGATTAAATGTATTTTAGATTTTTAGAAAATTACTCGCATTAAAAACAAAATGCCTTACATGAGAAAAATATTGAAATATAAACTAAAATCCTAAAAAAAGGTTAGGTTAAAAAATATAAACTAAAATCCTAAAAAAGGTTATAAAAAAAAGGTTATAAAAAAGGTTTAAAAAATGCAATCCTTAGGATTGCATTTTTTAAAAACTTGCTAAAACATTTTATAATCCTAAAGCGATCGGACACAGTAGCATTACATACATTTTAAGTCCAGAATTTAGGCGAAAAATTCACTCTTATACATAATTTTGATATTCCGACGCATTTCATTTCGTTAACACATGTGTAAACTTAATTACGCCGCTGTGGGAACCACTTGATTATTAAAGCAGATAAACAGGGCCATACTTGAACGTATAATTTATAATTTTTTAATATATGTATATATATTTATCACTCTATATTAAAATCTAAGTGTGTAAAACACTTACGCTGTTTCAATTTAATATGATCAAATTAAGATGAACATTTTACAGAACATAAAAAATTCTACACCTATAACAAACAATTTAAAAGGGGTTTGAGCTATATTTATTCACAAAGTGTTAACTTTAACTCCTATATTTACCAATTGCTATACATAAACATTGTATACAATAACGCCCCCAAGCACGCGATGATTTTCAGCAAAAGAATCACTTAGAAAATATCATTTTTTCTCTCGAATCTCATCCTTAGCTATATATAGTTAATTATGTGAACATCACTTAGCGAATAACACTATGAGGTTCATACATGATTCGTTTAGTGGTCGCTCAAAGCTTGCTTTTAAAATACTTTACACCAGAATTCCTAACATCTTAATTGTTTTAAATGCACATATATATAGAAACACTTAACAAAGTATTTATGTTAATATTGTTGCTTCTATATTTCGAAGAAACTACGAATGTTCCTTTAAGATAACTAGCCTTCTAGTTGACGCCGCCACACTTCCAGGATATAAAACATACCACATACTGACAAATAATTAGTGATTACTTTGAATTTCCTTTATAATTCCTTTAGTAAAAAATACATTTTGTATCCATTGTAAGTGTAAACATTATGCGGGTATATCATAAACTCTTTTGCTTGATTTATAATTTGATACATTTTAGTATATAGTTATTTTGGGCTGGCGATCTGAGTGAGTTGTTGCCCCACATATTTTTATGGTGCCACTGGCGGTATTGCTGTGTACCGGGTTGTGCAGCTCCCTCAAAAATGGTTGAGCTGCATGAGCTATTCGGGGCATGCTTGCCGTCTGCTGGCACAGGCTTGCTCAGATCGATCTGGTTCTTTCTTCCAAAGACCAGTCCAGTAAATACTCTGCATTTGTTTACACCAATTTATTAATTTATTATTGTATTATCTGGACTATAAAAGAGACTAAGACCCCCGAGTTTGTTTCGACATTTCTTCTCAGGGCAGTCAGTTAGGAAATGTCGACTTCATCTAGTTTAGGATGACATTGTAAAAGTGATTTATATAGTCCTACTTGCAAGAATAAACTATTTCATTTCATTTCATTTCAGTAGCTTAGCTTAGCTTAAATAATTTTAGTCTTTATTGCATTTCTCAACTGGAATTTTATTCAAAGGCTATAGGTATAGACAAAATAAATCTAATACATATACAAAATTCTCGTGTCACAATGTTCGTTCCTATACTCCTCCGAAACGGCTCGACCGATTCTTATGATTTATTTTTTATTTTTTATGATACATCATAAAAATACATACAACACTTAATTTAAGGGGTGACCTTTTTAGGGGTGACCCTCTACGATCAACCCCTATTTTTATTTGTTAATTTAAAACTTATGACTTGAACTCAGAGGTTTATATAGAGAACAATTTACAGAACAACCTAAAAAGTTTTCATTTCGGAAAATCGAACAGTCACCGGAGTAGCATAGCATAGCATAAATCATCCATGTTGGTATGTACTAAAGAGGTAGGGTAAGTAAAATCACATTTAGGAGAAACGAAGATCGCGGGGGCAGTTAGTAGGTAATAAAATCGTTATAGTACCTTGAGCGCAGTGATGCTCTTGGGCGGTCGTTGCTTCCGATCGCAGCATCTCGTGAGCAAGTAAATGAGCAGCACTGTAAGTGTGAGGACCAGCCAAGCGCCGGGAATTGAACCCAAGATTCCGAGACTCTGAAATGTAACAATCAAATGTTTTATATTGACGAAATACAAATTCATGTATGTACGAATTCATTACTCTTTCTCTCAGGTCTCAGGCAGAATGACCAGCACCGTGGAACACGTCTGCTCCACAGCATTATGCTAAGCCGCGACCAGTTACAAACACAACACACACACATTAGGGAGCGTTCAAGTATTACGTAACGAATTTTGTATTTCTTTTGTAAAACGTTACGATGCGGGGCGGGGATTAAATTACGCGTTTTTGTTAATATTATTTACGACTTTCCAGTACTTTACACCACAAAATGGTAACTTTTAGGTATAAATAGTCACTAGGTGGTCACAAAACGCGTGACGTAATACTTCAACGCTCCCTTACACACATTTTCTCTTTGATTATTATTTTGTGTATTTCGTTAATAATAAATTTTATGTCTACGTCATTATTATAAGTAAACAGTATTTAATGTGATTTTCCGTATTAGACGATATTATAAGTGTGTTTTTGTTTGTTGACATTATAATGAAGGTTTGCACCTGATTTGCCCGCTGATACAAGTAAAAATAATTACCTCTAGGTAGATAGGGGAGTTTGGCGCAAAGGTATCGTTGACCCGATGCAACGTGATGTTGATGTGAGGCAGCGAGTGCAGCAGCCGCGACAGCCGCGGCGGGACGTACTCCTCGGATACGCCCACGCCACCCATCGCGGTTTATCTCTGAACCACTGAGACATTGCATTATAAATACATGAGCTGGAAAATCAGGACTACAATATTCTTCCCCTAGGTAAGAAAATTACGTTTTGCCGTTAAAGCTTGGTAAATTTTAACTACGGTGTCAGCACAGAGCACGTTAAAAGAGGTTACTTTAATAGACCAAAAGTGCAAGTCCACATTACAAAAGGTGCTTACAATTCAGCAGGAAACAGCGATGATACAGTTCATTTGGAGTCGAAGAGTGAATCTTCAGTTTAGAATACAAATTACAAGTTTAAAAAAGATTACGACAAAATATTTCTATTATTTTGAATTTCCGCGTTCATCTGGGCCGAATAGTGAATTACGACTCTGTGCGTTCCGTCGTAATATCACTCCGTCTTAACATCTTGAGATATACACATTTTTTATTAATCATTTTAGTCCAATTTATAACGAAATCTACAGCTAATTTACTTTACAAACCTTTCATATATATAAATATAATAAACTACCTATACGATGGCAAAAGTGCATAGATAGCAATGGTACATACTTTGATTAATGAAATATATTCTATGTTTAAAAATCTACTTTTTGTTCCTGCCATACAAAACGTCAATTTCACAAGTAAGGACCTAATTTTTTCGCACTTCTCATACTTACCACAAGGATAAATCCCTCTTTGACTTATGAAGCCATATTTGCCGCAACAGCTGGCACCATATCCCTATCGGGAGCACATCTGCAACAATACAGCGTTATTAATAGCTAATTAAAAGCAAATTAAATAAAACTCTCCAGTTTTATTGTCTGTGGCGTATCTATTTCTAAAAAGCTAATAGCCTATCAGGTACTCGATCAGGCAGATCTGTGGCTGAGAAGCTAGGCAGCAGGAGAGTGTTACATCTCCCCTGCTGCCTTATGCCCTATTAGATTAAACTAGGTCTGGTGGGCTTGGAGTCTCCCACCGGGCCCGGGCGACAACTACTCTGGAAAAATCCTCATGAGAATTTCTATTACATGACGCCATGAGGATTCTTAGGTATTACCGATAACAGCCAAATACTATTCAGTTAGTTGTCGTTTTATAGAACAGCGTAGATGAATGTGTACACACTTATATTTGTCTTATTAACATTACATAAAAACAGTTTTAACGGGATATAGTTGCGTCAAATTATCAAAATTTAAATAAAAATTTAATTAAGATAAACTTTCAAACTAACTGGATTAGCTTTCCAGATCTCATGGTCATGCAATGTTAATCTTTTAAATTTAACTATACATAAAATTACTGGGAAAAAGCAAATTAATAAATATTATTACCGCGTATTTCTTAACTTTACATTAATTATTAGCTTAGGTAAACGGCCAATTTTACCCACGGCTGTGTATTCCCTGGCAATGCACTAATGGTATTTGTTTATATGTAACAATTAACACTAGCTTGTACTATCAAGGAAAAGATATTAAAACCAAAATGCAACGAAAGGTGTGTTTTTAAGTGAAACTTCTTTAGGCGGATGAGGGTAAAACTTTTACGGATGAAACGCAATAATAATAATATTAGCATCACGAAGATGTGCAGCGTTTTTGTCAAAGAAAAGGGAGAGAGCGATTGTGACCGATTGAGAGAGTGAGAAGGTAGAATTACCTTTTAGAAATTCTATTTTTAAAATTAATATTTCGTAAAGAGAAATTATGAAATATTAGTATTTTATATTTTGTGCAAAATAATTTATTGAAATCTTAAATGACGGAATGCAAATTAAAATGCCACATGTTTTTATTATCGAAGAAATTAATATTAAAATTAAATGTTTAGATTTATAATTTCTGTTAATTTCCGACACTTTTAATATTTTAATGGCAATTAAATCCATTAAATTCCTGTTTAAGTCTCCGAAATCTAGTTTTAGATTTTTATAAATATGAACAAGACTTAAAAATTAGTTTGCCTTGAAAAATTATCATGAAACAGATTAAGAAATGTTTCAAAACACAGATTTTTTTAAGCAAATCCCACCCACGAATTATTGATCTCACGAATCTAAAGTAACAAATACATAGATGTATATTATTAGAGCTATCTTAATCTTGTGTTTCATAAACAACCTAATTCACAAGCCATATGTGTATTCAAATTAATCCTGAGTTACTTACAGCACCTGCTGTACTTCGTAATCTGATCACACAGCACGCAGCTCTGCGCGTGTCTTTAATTATTTGATTTCGGTTTAATAACTTTATTTTGCTAAAATAGTTAATAGGAAGATACATTTTACGGTTATGTGGTTTGTTTTAATATACAGTACAGATACCGGCAAACATCTTGAACAAATGTCCTTGCCTGCGCAGAAGCGATTTATAGGTATCACTGAGCTTAGGCTGCGGGCGGTGGTACGCGGCGGCGGGAGAGTGACGTGTCGATCGGGTGATTGGTAAATAGGTTGACGTTTGTGTCCCGCGATGCGCAAACTTTCCCCCACTCCCTTGTTTAATGTTCAAGAAGTTTGCCGGTATCTGTATTAAGGTGAAAATACTTTAAACAGGAAATAATTATGTTAAATTAAAGCAATACTTATTAATATATTACTTTCAGTTCCTTTACGGAATTTACATTATAAACTTGTTGTTTTTATATTTAGGAAATCCTTAATGTTAAACCTCTGTGCGTCTCATGACTCCGAGTAAAAATTAAATAAAGGTCGTAACTCGTAACCATGGTAACGAATGTTGTACTAGACTGTTCGCTGTATCGTTTCCGTTTATATTCTCACCCTTAACTACTTTTTCCGGAATTAAATTTCTCTGTAAACTAATCTAAATATCCTATTTTAAATTTCAACCCGTTAATATAATAAGGTAGTCACACTTCCAATACTAAAAAGGTTTTAAAACGTTTCACACATACTCAATCAAGACATGCATATATTCATGAGCACCTCACGAATCATAGAATCTAGACCACCGGAAGATCTAACACGGACCGGTGGAACCTGTTATCTATTCCAAGACTTGTAAAAGTAGATTTTGCCTCGATAAGGAAGTGTAGGCCAACCATGTAATGTATTTAATAACTAGAATCACTGGTGATTCACAAAAAGCTAAATTAAATAAAATACACAGTGGCATTACAGCCAATTTGTCGACCTTTCGTACCTACGTCTTTCACTTAACTAAAATTTGCTTTCAAGAGCTGTCAAATAATGTTTTCTATTTGAACTTTGACGTATTTGATAGTGCTCAAACGGATTGAGATACCTTTTGGAATATTTGTATGGAGGCCCGCATTCATTTAAAAATCAATTTTCCTTTAGTTTCTATCATTTATGAAGCTATGTATTTTTTTATCTTCGTATTTGTTATGTTTGCCTTATTGTAATATTAAAACTTGCATTTTATATTTCTTAATTACCAATGTATCAGTGTGCTGAGCGTTGGCAAGCTTTTGTAAATAAATTAATACAGGCCTAAGACTTAGCGTTAAGCGTAGTGTCACGTGTGTCAAATCGAATACGTTTTTGTCATTCGCAACATGACAGTTAACAGTCTTGACGTATTTTTCTATAGAGCAAACAATTGCACATAGAAAGCAAGCCGAAGTGAAAAATGTTAATAATATTAGTTTAATAGTAGTAAGTAATGCGAATAATAATGTATTTAAAAAGCTTTGCTCATCCAATCTATAACGTTTAATCGTATTTCCCGGAAGGACCGTTCATGATGAATCATAATCACCCATTATCTAGATCAAAGCTCGCCAAACATAACCTCTCAATTTTATATCCGATATAAGTCGCTTGATCGATTATCGGATCGAATGGGTATTAAAATGTTATGGGTCGACCTGATTCTTTTGATACATAATTGATGGTTCAGGGTATACTTACAACATAGAATATTATAACTACAATGACAAGATAAAAAGCTTATACATTAGTTACCTTATAATTTTTTAATGGTCTAAGATCCCGATATACAGTAGAACCTCGATAAGATAAAGTCCAAGGGAAACACAAAATATTTTATGTTATCGAGGTTTTAAGTTATCAAGGTTCTATGTCAGGTAAAGGCTAATATAGAGGTATGTACATGTTTCTATGTACCCTTCCTCCCATTTTTACTTGAATGCATCAGAAGGATGGAAAATTAAATATTTAATCATATTTATTCACATTACTTACATTACATAAAAATAAAACAACAACTAAAGGTTTAGTCTACTTAAAAAAAACTGTGATTTTCTTTTGTTTTAAAAAATTCACTGTTTATAATCGATTTGATTTTCAATGACAAATAGAGAGGAGAATACATTAACACATTAACTTATGATGCAAGTAAGTCGTTGTCACAAAGCTAACCGCCGCAAAGCTTTGAAGAATTTAGATAAAGCAAACAATAGGTAATGTATTGTTTACGTTAACAATACATTAGTAAACACGTGCAAGCAATAAATACCGAAACCATTTGTTTTGACACTCTTATAAAATGACTCATTCACAAACAATTTTATGTTATAGAGGTTGTGGAAACATTTCTTTTAGTTACTGAGGGCCTATACAGAGATTATTTATTTACGTTATAGAGGTTGCGTATTTTAAGTTATAGAGGTTTTGGGCTCTGATGGGAAGGGAACATAGTATTTTTTGAAGTAACAGAGGTTTTTATGTTACCGAGGTTTACGTTATCGAGGTTCTACTGTACAACGACCTTCACCGAGATGCTTATTTAATGAAACGTATTTTATATTTAATTTAATATGTTAATAAATATAATCCATATGGGTTGCCTAGCAAATTTCAGTCCAGAGTATGTTTAATTAAAATAAAAATAAAAAATTTTTTTTTTTATAATTTGCATGTAGTACATTTTTTACATTTTTTTCAATCAATATTTTTAATCAGGGTAGTATTATATATATGTATCACTATACCTTTCTTTTTTACTAAAGATGTATATATACTTTAGTGTAGTCACATAAAAAATATACACATAATTAATTAATTGTATAAAAACAACCTAACGTTTGCATATTCTATGGGCTTCATACTTTCGATTGGTACCTATAGAATTTATCTAATAATCATACCGGTGAAATGTTTAAAAAAATATTTTTTTTTTATATTAATTAAAATACTCTGGACTGAAATTTGCTAGGCAACCCATATGGATTATATTTATTAACATATTAAATTAAATATAAAATACGTTTCATTAAATAAGCATCTCGGTGAAGGTCGTTGTATATCGGGATCTTATACTATAATTGTTATATAAAACATATTTGTAACGCTGGCCATAGAAGGACCGCATGTTGCAGTCGAGACCGACTGCGACACGACCGCATAATGCAGTCGGCTACGACTGCTTGGAGCAGTTGTGTTCGACCGCAAAATAATACTGATGCGAGTTCATTTACAAGATGGAATTCGATGAAGAAACACTGCTACTTGTACTATTATTACGCAAGCGTAGGCGTAGAAGACACCGTAGTATGTGGGTGCGTCCAATACTACAATCAAGAGAACAGCATGGAATATTTCATACTTTGTATCCCCAGCTGAGAGAAGACACTAAAATGTTTTTCAACTACTTTAGAATGTGTTTGGTTTCATTTGATGAATTAGTTAGTATTTTGTTTTATTTGAGGGAGAGGCGGCGAAACTCGACCGCAGAGCGACTGCTCCGACCGCTCAGAAACTGGTCGTGCGGTCCGTGTATGGCGGATATGAATTTAGTATGGAAACTGCAGATCGTCGTGCGGCGACCGCTTAGAGCAGTCGGTATCGACTATGCGGTCCGTCTATGGCCAGCGTTAGACGGGTTTCAGGCGGGAGGAGATGGACGGGTATAGATGAGAGAAAATAAGCAAAAATGGAACAGAATCGTGACGGAGTGGTACCCACTACGTGGGAAACCAAAGTATGGCGGGCAGGTAAGAAGATGGGAGGACGATATAAAAAATGTATCGGGTCCAATGTAAACTCGAACAGCTAGAGAACGCTAAGATAGAGACGTTTAGGCCTTTGTCAAAGGACAAGCTGTAACTGCATCTTCTACCCCATTTACCATGAAGAGTGTTCGGAGGAGAGAGAGGAATTTTTTCAATATCAATATTAAGCATTCAAAACCCCGAAGCCATGATAAAATTTCCGCTATAAGCAGTTCAAACAACACAGTTGAACTCAATTTCCTGTTGAATCTCCAAATGAAATGCTTTTGATTGAAAAATGACTTTGAATAAACAAAAAACTCCATTAGCGTTGTTTAACTAAGGCATAATTTAACTAGTGCCCCTTTTCGGATCGCACCTGCTTTAGTAACTCGTTATAAAGGCAGCGCAACATAAAAGCTGTTTGTGAGAAAGGCCTTGAACTGTAAAATACAAAAGAAATTTAGGAGAGATTAAACTGTAAGTTATACAAAAACCTTAAAAAACATCTATGGTCTTTGGTATTTACCATCGGTTAGAACTATGAAAAATACTCACCTCGATATATGGCTATGAAATTTTAAGAGTACCCTCAATTTCTATAAAATAAAGTAATTTTGGATGAAATGCTCACGGACACTATAGCAAACGTATGTCACAGTACAATACTTTAGCAAAGGTAGTATTTCGTATTCAAAGCGATAATTTTGTTTTTTGACAGCCAGAAAGTATCGACGCAATTTGTATCGTTTACTACAGGTCTACGTTCCACAACTGAGCGCACCACCGCTATGTGGAACCAACAGCCCACTGAAGTATTTCCGAACCAATTCGACTTATGGTCCTTCAAGAAAATACCACCAATTCTTAAAAGGCCGGAAACGCACTCGCGAGCACTCTGGCATTGAGTGTCGATGGGCGGCGGTGTCACTTAAAATCAGATGCAGATCCTGCCCATTTACCCCATGTTCTATGTATAAAAAGATTTATATTCAAACATGTTCCAAATTTGAAACACAACACAACAAAAAAACTACAATTTTAAACGTTTTTATGGGACAGGAGGCAGACTAACAGGGTCACATTGAATAACTAACGCCGCACATGGACACCTGCAATGCCGGAGGCTAGCGAGTGTGTTGGCGACCATTTAGGGAACGGTGTATTATCCTTTCCAATACGACATTCGATAACTGGCGATCTTTTAGAATGATCAATCATTAGCGACAAAGTACCGACAGTAGAAGTCAAAGTCTACGCCCATTGAAACTACGACACGTCAACGACATAGTATTTTAACATAATAGAAAAGTACCTCAGTATAGATTGAATAGATTGTACACCGTAACAGTTTTGTAAGCATCGCCTATTGTTACCTATTTGGTGTTGCTACTGACACAATTCGTTTGTGCTTCAAGATAAACATTATTCAATTGAATCTATACGAAATAAACATAACGGAAAATCATTGTCGGTTTACTATCTATGTAAACAGGGAAATATATAGGCAATTGTAATAATCTCATACAAATTATAGATTTTTTTTTAATAAGACTGTAATGTAAATATGACATTGAAATCATTGACTAAACTTGTTATTTGGTGATTACGTCAACAAAAATTATCCACACATTATCTATGCTTGAAAACTAAATGAATTTTCGAGGATTCCTACAAAAAATTAATACGTTCTATTATAGTAGGGGAGCCCACGATGCTAAATGGGGATTTACTCGAGCGTCGTAGAGACCTATTGGGATACAAAGCTTAGATAAAAAGAAGAAAAAAATGTTATATGATAAATTCCTTTTCATCGGTGGGGGAAGCGGCTATAGATAGTTAAATATGTAAAAAAAACTGTTGCATGGACATCCTCGAGCGCGTCAGATATTGATAGCATCTATGCCCTACGTATTTTTAATAATGTACGTATGTTAATCTGATCGTTTGCATGATGCGGGTGGTTGTATTTAAGGGTTGAAAATTAAAAAAAAAAAATTTATCGAGCGCGTCAGATTTTCTAAGGGAGTGTTAAGTGCACCAAAAAAAATCTCTCATTCACTAATCTGACGATTTCGATGGGACGCAAACCCACAGCCATTTTCTTAATTTGCAAAAAAAAATCGCAATTTTGAAATACTCAAGCGCGTCAGATTAAGATATATGTGGTTCATCTTTATGTTCTAAACGTACTGTCTCATAATCTGACGATTATCTAGAGGGATTCGCCTGATCTGACAAAAAAAAAATAGAAAAACGGTTCACCTAAAGGGCCATCCCTGCAACTTCCCGCTAATTCCATTCCTGGGCGCTTAAAATTGATATTTTGAGCTCGCTGAGTTCAAAGAAATAACATTTCTATGCATTTGAGCTCTCCCAGCTCGAAAGTCTGATAGAAGTTTCATAGAACACTATTTTTGGAATTTTCAAACCGCAATAACTTTTGAATGGATCAAGCAATTTTCACGCGGTTGGCGGCATTCGACGCAGTTTTATCATTCTCATAAGTAATTTTGCAATTTTAATTGATCGAACCACAAATTTCGGAGTAATCCCGAAAAAACACTTTTTCGGGTTTCTTTCATGTACGATATCTCTCGAACGAATCAACCGCTTTTGACCAGCTTGGTGGCGATCGACGTGGTTTTTCAAGCTCAAAGGCGGATTAGTTTTTGAAGTTGATCGATAAAGAAACCACTTAAAAAAAATATTTCTTATTTTTTTAAGATTTTTCAAAATTTCTCAAAATCTATCGGTCCGAATCGGTTCAAATTCACAGGAAATATAATTTTGAGGGAAATATTTTGAACGCCGTTTAGTAGATTCCGATCGGTTTAAGGAAATGTAGGCATCACGCAGCTGCACGCATTTAACTTTATCGACGAATTTTTGTTATTTCGGCTTGCGGAAATCGTCAGATTATATATTTTTCATTATTCTGGAATTATTTCCTTCAAAATAAAAGAAAAATTAGCTACGCTCGAGAATGTCGAGATGACGTTTTTTTTACAACTTTGTTGCCCTCCCCTTTTTTCCGTCACTCTCAAATTGTCAGATTAGTGGAATATACACTTTTTAGGATGTAATTAACTCACCCTACCTTAATCTGACGCGCTCGGGAATTTCTGATGGTCAATTTTTTTTACTAATCTGATCCTGTCTCCTTCACGCGCGGCCTTATATATGGGCCTCATATTTTGTGGAGGTACTTAACCGGGTACAAGGTATCCCCCTATATAGTAATCTGCCGCGCTTTAGTAAATCCCGAAATCCCCTCTTGGGCTCCCCTACCATTATTTTTGAGAGCTTTGCTTTTTCTGACAAGAGAATGGGGGGAGAGGATAAATTGCAGTATATATCTGCTTACGTAATACATGAAGGGCCCCTTACTGTCCTATAACCCTTAGGTGGAAGGAGAGCGTCCACCGTGAGTCTCCATCGCGTTCGGTCTTGAGCCTCGTATTTCACCTCCACGTCTTTCCGGCTCTCTTTGCTTCATATGCAATGACACCAGGTTTGCCTGAGACGGCCACGCTTCCGCTTTCATTGCGGGTTCCAATCAAACGCCTGCTTGGGGATATAATTGGAATCCCTTCGGAGTGTATGGCCTATCACTTTCCATTTCCATCCAATTGCGTCGCTTAATCAGCTGGCTATTCAAATCATTAAGAAACTTCTTATATACGGCGCCTAAGCAGACATATCCAGCACATGTGTGCCCTCTGCGCATGGCTTTATTGTATTATACGACCTTTCAGTTTGTAAATTAGGCATTGCAAGCAATAAAACAATCCGGTGACATTAACTTTCCCACTCTTAAGCTCTCTGTGCAGAGCAGTGTTGGCCTAGTGGCTTCAGCATGCGACTCTCATCCCTGAGGTCGTAGGTTCGAACCCCGGCTGTGCCAATGGACTTTCTTTCTATGTGCGCATTTAACATTCGCTCGAACAGTGAAGGAAAACATCGTGAGGAAACCGGCTTGCCTTAGACCGAAAACGTCGTCGGCGTGTCAGGCACAGGAAGCTGAACACCAACTTGGCTATTAGATTAACAAATGATCATGAAACACATACAATCTGAGGTCCTGACCTAAAAGGTTGCAGCGCCACTGATTTATTTATTAAGCTCTCTGTAGAGAAAGGGTTTACCACCACCGATGCTTCGATGAGTTAAAAATATAGTAAACCTTTAACAGAAGTTCCAGATTCCCACGAACAATTGAAAGACAATCCTATGCCTTGGGAGGATGCGCCCAATCAAACTGGTTGGCACACTTGGCTAATAGAATAATCTGCATACTAGACGCCCCATTACACACGAATATCCTTCCCCTATCTGTGACTCAGCCTTGAACCGGTTATTGCACTACAAACCTGAACCATTCAAAGGAATGAGAATTGCCAAAATTTCTAGAAATACATTAGTTGCTAAGCGTTATTGCTTTCAATACGTTTGGGCTACTTAGTTAAAGAATTAAAATAGCAATATTTGAATATTTTGTTTCTACATGTCATTTTTAGGTCTGGGCCTCATACTGCACCGGAGGTTTTTGAGTGTAACATGCCGTTGAGGTCCCGGTAGAATGCGACAGCGACCCCGGAGCCTCTGTAACGCGGCTTTGTCGGAACTACTCGAGGTGGTTTTAGTGGGTATTGCTCACCCAGTCTCTGAATAGCAGAGATTTTGGCGTGGGTCGAGTCCCACATACCCCTGTTCAGGGGATGCGCAAATGCATTTCCACCTCGGATATCAAAAAAAAAAAAAAAAAAGGTCTGGGCCTCAGATTTCTATATGTATTACATGATTATTTGTCAATTTAATAGGCAAGTAGGTTATCCTGTGCCTGACACACTACGTCACCTTTTTGGGTCTAAGGCAAGCCGGTTTCCTCACGATGTTTTCCTTCACCGATTGAGCGGTCCATTTGAAAGAAAGTCCATTGGTGCACAGCCAGGGATGGTACCCACGATAAGAGTAACACGCTGAATCCACTATAATAATCTAAGAGCGCTACAACCCTTTATGGTTATTGGCCTCAGATTGCATGAGTTTCTATTCTGTTTCTGATCATTTTTCTATAGACAAGTAGGTGATCAGTTTTCCGTTACATATCACAGTTTAGGTCCAAGATGGTTTCCTTACGATGTTCGCTTTCACCGAACGAGCCAGTGCCAGATGATGTAGAAAGAAAAATCCATTGGTACACAGCCGTGATTTGAACGCACTAAGAATTTAGATTCTTACTAGGTCAACACTGTCCTACAGCCTTATCTTAGGTGTATGAGATCTAACCTCGAAAATAAGATTAAACGAAGAGAAGAACAGCTTGGTATATTCGGTAGTGGGCTGATCAATTTTAATCGTATCTTGGTACTTAATCCGCGTTGTTAAGCAAAAAATTACTAGTAAAAACTAAATTTTATCTTCACCATAATTGTAATGTAAGCGGATTAAACATAAAGTTTGCTGTTGTATTACACAATGGACAACTTCTTTCTCGCAAAGATTCTTTGGTTTCCCAGGCTGTTACTTGTATAATAAATTAAATGAAAAAATTAACATTTACCCACTATCTAAATATGAATGTAAAAAAATGGTTACTACTTGGCTGAAGACGTTGAGTTATGACTGTTACTCTGTAACACACCCACTCCCACACACATATACACACACCCACGCACGCACACACACACCCAGAGAGAGAAAGAGACACACGCGCGCGCGCGCACACGCACACACACTCTCACTACACACACACACCAAATTTATTTTTACGACTCCGTTTGCAATGTTTTCTTTTAGCACTTACTTATTTTCTTCTATTGTATCTTATGACAATGACCTGATTGTACGTGTTCTGGTCCGGGGGTGGAGAGGCTGGCTATCTGTCACTCAGGTCTCCTGTTGCAGAGACCAGTCTCTCAAATACACTTCTTAATGTTATCGTCTTAGGGCCGGTTTTTTGATCCGTAGTTAACTCAACTATTGGTAAAAAATCGTTACTATTAGTTAAATATCAGCAAAATGCGTTTTTTGATCCGTGGTAAGAGCATCCAATGGTAAAATATCTAACCATTAGTCAAAAAAGTTAACTACTCAGTATCGGAGGGTTAAAAAGATGGCCGCTGGTAATTTATATACTAACAGCTGTTTGTCACAGAAATCAAACTATGATAAATACGTTTATTACTATCTAATGATGAATTTAAACATATTGAGATACTTTAATTAATGAGACGATGAAGAAGACGATAATATTATATGAGAATGTGTTAATGAGTGACCAAAAATATTTAGGCAATGTCATCCGCCATTAGAAACCTGGGATGATGTAGATTTTTGTCACTGTTACCCCCTATCGAAGGGAACAGTGCTCTGGATTGTTACTGAAATTGGGAATGATTTTAAACTGCCAATGAACAAGAGTATATATAGACAGCAGCTCATACCAACCTATTTTGCTTCATTACTAACTACAGAACCGCAGCAGTATATAATTAAGTATATTACTAATTCATTATGTGTTTTATTGCCTATAATATTAACTTATAATTATTATAATTAAATAAAATACAAGAACAAGAGTATATATAGACAGCAGCTCATACAAACCTATTTTGCTTCATTACTAGCTACAGAACCGCAGCAGTATATAATTAAGTATATTACTAATTCATTATGTGTTTTATTGCCTATAATATTAACTTATAATTATTATAATTAAATAAAATACAAGAACAAGAGTATATATAGACAGCAGCTCATACAAACCTATTTTGCTTCATTACTAGCTACAGAACCGCAGCAGTATATAATTAAATATATTACTAATTCATTATGTGTTTTATTGCCTATAATATTAACTTATAATTATTATAAGTTAATATTATAGGCAATAGAATACATAATGAATTAGAGTTAATATTATTTATATATTACTAATAATATTAACTTATAATTATTATAAGTAGTACATACAAGTATGTACTTATACTAAAAACTACAGCTACACATTAGTTAGGGACCTATGATATTCTTTAGGGCTTTTATTACATTTGTGAGTTAGCATCTATCTACTTTATTACAAGAATTTATAAATAAAACATTTGACTTGATTAATAAACTGTTTAATTATAACTTAAATACAAACCATTTTTATTAAAAAACATTACAAAATTTACATGAAACCCTAAAGTAGCAATTAAATATTTTCTAATTGTTTCTTCTTGCATTTCACCTCAATTTGATGCAACTCTTTTTGCTGCTACATATATTTATTGTGCCTTTCTTCCATCTGCTGCATCACTTTTTGGTGCACCTCCTCTTTATGCAGTATGAATTTTTGGTGGGCCTCTCATTGGTGCAGCAAATGTTTTTGATGCTCTTCCTAAGCATAATTGAACAAATCATCCTCTCTCATTTGTCTTTGTTTCAAAAACTCAATTTTTTTTATCCGTGTGGATCATAATCCGCTTCCTTGTTTCCAAAGGGTTAAAAGATTTTTTCCTTTTGTTGTAGGACACAGCTATACAAGAATAAATATAAAAATGTGCCTACACCTTCATTAAATGTATATTAAATTTAACACTTCGGTGTCTAGACCCATCTGAGTTGAAAACGTCACAGAGATTTCCAAGCTGCATCTTTTTGTAGATAGCTGCAGTGATCAGTTGTTTGCAGGTTACGACTGTGTAATCCTTGAGATGCATCAAGTCTGCCAGTTTGGCAGTTTCTTTTTGGCGAAGTTAGCAGTATGGTCCCTTTAACAAAACATAAATGTATTACTTTCTATTACGAAACACAAGATAAACCGGAATAAATAACACGAAAATATGTTTGAACTTACTTATTTGACCGTTGGCTGTTTGCGGACATCGTTATTTATATATTTAAGTATCGTAAAAAGTGTAAACCGTATTAAATCACAGAAAAACAACTTTATTTATATCGTGTTATTTAGATTAATTTGACACTTCAAACTCTTCAAAGCGCAAATAACGAATGAAGATGGCAAAAATGGATTTCATTCACTCAATATGTCTAGTGTTGTCATACAAAATAAATGTGCCCCACAAAAAAGAACCACATTTTTTGGGATGTCATTGCTCATTGCACTGGCAACAAATTGACAAATTGTTAAGTTTAACTATAGTTAAAAAAGGCATTGAAAAACGCATTTACGATTTTACCAATGGTTATTCATTTAACTATAGTTAATGTAACAAATGGTAAAACCATTTTTTACTACGGATCAAAAAACTGGCCCTTAGTTTAAACATAATAACCTTGATGTATAATGTATATGTGAGAAAAGAAATAAAGATTATTATTATTATTATTAATGTATTTTAGAATAGCTTGTAGCATATACTGTAGAAAATGCATTATAAATGATGTGGTGTAAATACTCTGAATCAACAACACATATTTAAAAAATCCGAAGACACATTTACAAATGGCCAAAGGAAAGTCGGAATAATTAAAACAGGGCTATATTTTACGAGACCCTCAACTCGGTTTTCCCCGAGATGACGCATGCGTACAGCGTATTGTAAAATTGTGTCAAACAGCGGAATTTATGAGAACATACCCAGCGTTCATTTTTGTTAAACAAGCACCCTTCGGCGGCGTTAAGCTCTTTAACATGTGGAGATTACAGATTAAAACACTGGCTAACTAATTATGAACCTACTTGTTTTTATACTGGTCATTTTAATATGTAATGAGAATGCGTGACAATTACTGTGGCTTTTACGTGGTACAGATTAAAAAGTTTTCACTGTACAAAAGCAATTTTTTCTTCATATTGCCTTGCCTACCTTACACATTCATAAAAATAAATGAATAAATCAGTAGCGCTACAACCTTTTTGATATCTGTATGGTTCATGATAATTTGTCAATCTAATAGGCAAGTAGGTGATCAGCCTCCTGTGCCTGACACACGTCGACTTTTTGGGTCTAAGGCAAGCCGGTATCCTCACGATTTTTTCCTTCATCGTTAGATCAAAAATTAAATGCGCACATAGACAGAAATTCCATAGGTGCACAGCCCTGGATTGAACCTGCGACCTCTGGGATGAGTCACACGCTGCAGCGAGGCCATCACTGCTTAACAAAAGACGTTTAACAAAAATTCTATTGAAAGCATTTTGAAAGTGGCCGTCTACGACAGTTAATAATTTGTAAGAAAATTAGGTATTGATGGTACATCCATCAATTCTCTTTTCGTTGAATATTTGTAACCTCTTATCCTAATATTTATTCAGTTAAAAGCTTTATAAATAATTCATCAGCCATCGAGATTTGCTCGTTCTTATGGGCGACGTTCAGTCTGCGAAACACTATTAGTTCTAATTCCCAGTTGACTAAGAAATGCAATGAATAAGGAAAGAAGCGTGGGTGTAACACTGAGACATCAAAAAAGAGCAGAAGAGATAAGATCAGCGACCAAAGTAGAGGACGTTATAAAGAAAATAAGGCAATCAATATGGCGCTGGACCGGGCACATGACGAGAGATAGCAGGTTGAAATGGACAAAAATAATTTATGGCAACCAAGCGTTGGAAAAAGGAAAAGAGGAAGACAGAGCAAGAGATGGGCAGAAGATATAAAGAAAATAGGGGGCACAACTTGGACAAGAAGAGCTAACATCAGGAAAGAATGGAAGCAGCTGGAAGAGGCCTATGTGTCAAAACGGGTCATATGACATATTAGATTAAGTTTTATTTATATATTAGAATTGAGTTTTGTATTATTGGGACGTTCTGTCTGCGATTCACTATTAGTTCTAATTCCCAGTTGAATTCTAAGAAATGCAATGAGCGAGAAAATAACTAGTCTTACTAGAAACATAATAAAAGTCGCAAAGAAACTTTTTAATACAATATCGTGTCACTTATAGTACCTACTCATATTTAATGATTCTTACAAAAGAGATATGAGCTTCTCGTTGCTACTTGGCACATCGCCATCCAAGTTATCAGATAAGTTTCGCAACGCTGCGAAATCGCGGATTTTTACAATCGTGCATATCTAAATAACACGACATTTGAGTTTTATATGAGCAGATTTTAATCGATTATATATTCTGTGGCGGTAAAAAACGTTAGATATAAGATATTTGATCCAAATACATTAAGTATGAAAGCCTAAAATAGTACATACAACGCTTCAATCTCATAACGTCGAGTGCTCGAAGAGTATAAAAATTAAACGCCAGTGAATTATGAAGCTGTCCAGCTGAAGTGATCGAATCGATACTGCATCGTACTACATCCATTATCTACTGCACAGTGTAGTACCGGTGAATGGACCACGTGGGGCGCGGCCGTTCGATAGTACGGAGGCTGCGCGCTGAGCTCGAGCCCAGAGCCGACCCTGGTTTAGGGCTCCCACATGTTATATTATTCAAATAGTTCCGGGTTCTTATAATCTATTATGTTCATCATTTCTATTTAATTAAATTTTCGTTTCCATTATATCGACCTAAAAATAAAACGTTTATAAGAATACTAGCTGACCCGGCAAACGTTGTTTTGTCAAGTATACTATTTCTAGGAAACATTTTTTTAGTTCAATAAAAATAACTATCTACTATAATAAAATATAGGGGTTGCTCGTAGAGGGGTGAAATCAGGGGTTGTATGTATTTTTGTATGCAGTATCATAAAAAAATTGCCTAAAAGTGAGACAGTAGCCGATTCTCAGACTCACTGAATATGCATTAAAAAATTCATAAGAATCGGTCGAGCAGTTTCAGAGGAGTAGGGGAACGAACATTGTGACACGAGAATTTTATATATTAGATATTCTGAATAAAACGATTACTTTAGATATATACGGTACTATTATTCGCTATTGTTACAAAATCAACAGCAGTATTCGTTGACATCATGTCGTAATTATCCAAAATTCAAATAAGTAACATCCCTACAAACGACCAATGACATTTGACCTCTCAGCGCTCTCATATCTAATGAAACGTTTGAGTGCTACTTAAATGCCAGAGCTCAAGTTAAGTGGATAAGCGCAGATACAAATTACGATACTACAGTTCTCGTACTCGTACGAGCGAATAAAAATTAATATATGCATTTGGGCTAGCGACATACCGACCTTATTGGATTTAACTAAAATACACACTTCATATACGTTATATTATTTTAAATAACATGGTAGAATTGAAAGACAAGACGAAAATTAGATTCTTCTGGGTGATTTGAATTGCTATAGCGTAAACAATTGTATTAAATAGCTTACATTCATAGTATTTCAGTATACCACGTGTTTGACAAAGCACGAAATGCTGACAACAGAATTGCTGTTTGTTTGTCCCTCTAAAACTCGGTAATAGCTACCCGGGTTTGGCTAATTGATTTTAAAGTAATTGTGGAAGTTCAGGGAACGTTTAGATATAAAAAAAATAGGTTTAATATATCATAAAAAATCATAAACTTATTAATATTAGGTCCTTACATATGAAATTGGCGTATTTCGTACTGGCCACTTTAATCACGATGTTCTCCTCTTTGGTATGGAATTCCAAATGCAAATTTGTACAGCTATTTACTCATGTATTTGTGCTTCGATGACCGTCATTCATTTGTTTATTTCTTCTGTTTTTTTCTCTTCAAAATGGAAAACTTAAAGTATCGCATTATTTACGAGTACGAGTTCCGCCGTGGCACTAGTGCTGCGGAAACGACTCGAAGGGTGAATGATGTGTATGGCGGTCATGTTGCAAAAGAAAACACAGTTCGTTTTTGGTTCCAACGTGTTCGTTCTGGAAATTTCGACCTGCAGAACAAGCCCCGTGGACGGCCTGAGACCCAAGTTGATAATGAAGTATTGAAGGCTATTGTGGAAGCGGATCCATCGCAAACCAAGTCCGAGTTAGCTGCAGGCTGCGGTGTTAGTAATAAATCTGTTTTAATTCACTTGAAGCAAATTGGGAAGATTAAAAAGCTTGAAAGATGGGTACCTCACGAATTGACTGAAGCAAACCGGCAAACGCGCGTCGACTGCTGCGTTACATTTCTGAACCGGCACAATAATGAAGGTATTTTAAACCGAATCATTATCTGTGATGAAAAATGGATTCTTTACGATAATCGAAAGCGCTCAGCGCAATGGTTGGATCCTGGCCAGCCAGCCAAATCCAAAGCGAAAATTAACCCCAAAAAAGTTACTTGTAAGTGTTTGGTGGACTAGTGCCGGTATTGTTCATTGCAGTTTTCTCAAATCTGGCCAGACTATTACGGCTGATGTCTATTGTCAGCAATTGCGAACCACGATGGAAAAGCTAGCGGCTACAAAACCTAGGCTGGTCAATCGCTACACGCCACTGCTACTTCACAACAACGCTAGACCACACACTGCACAACAGACGGCTACCAAATTAGAAGAGCTTCAATTGGAATGTCTAACTCTGATGGGGCAGTCCAAATCGCCTTCACAGATTTTATTGATTCCCGTCCGACTGTTTTTTTTAGTAAAGGGATCAATGAACTACCCATGAGATGGAAAAAGTGCATAGAAAACAATGGTTCATACTTTGATTAATTAAATATATTATATTTAAAAATATTCGACTTTTTGTTCCTCCCATACAAAACGCCAATCTCATATGTAAGGACCTAAT
>CAJOBZ010000014.1:2297500-2302500 GCA_905332375.1 Pieris macdunnoughi | reverse complement strand
AGGGTCGTTAAGACCAGGGCGAGGCTTTGTGAAGTCATGGTGCAGATAGCCTTAGTATGATAGTGTTTGAAATAATAACTTTCTTACGAAACACTAAACAGCATGAGAGTATTTTTATATCGATTACGACTCGATGCAAAGACCATTTACGAAGCCACGGTATACTTATTTAACTGTTACTAGTATGAGCGAATCAACAAATCAAATAACACTCAAAATAAATGAAATATTTATTAAACGATAGAATTATATCGCGAAAACAAAAGAACGACAAACATTTTGGTATATAATTGTTATGTTAGTATACACGTGTTTTTACAACATAATAAATGAGAGTAAACTCTTTATGATTAGCCAAAGAAAAACTTCAACGGCCCACAGATTCGATCGTAACGTAACATTATGCACCCTGTATATCAATACATTGCATGGCGATGAAAATGCATAAGCTGCATTTTCCGGACGTCGAGGGCGATCAGACGGCATTGTATTGGCGGCGCGGGCCCTGTCCAAATTAGGGATTTAGGTCAAACGTCCGAACGGTCAGTAAATCGTCGATAAAGATATGGTCATAATGAAATATTGGTTGTTATGAAAATCATACAACTAATCTTGAGACTGTTATGAACAAGAAATAAGTGAACAGAAAATATACATGTCTTTAAAATCGTTTTTATACGTTACATTTCCCCGTAAATAAACATACAAGTAGTTATATTAAAAGATTAAAGTAAGATTTTCCTAGAAAATGGTTAGGCTCTTAAGGTATTAATTTAATTTTGGCCCCCAATACTTATACTATACTTACTACTATACTACTATACTCATAGTAGATGGCGTAATTATACAAAACTTTTGACATATAATTAAGTTAAATAGAAAATTTTACAGTCAGGTTGCGTCTGAGGCTCGGTCGGTGGTCTCTGTCAGAATGACCAGCGCTGTGTTACACGTCTGCACCACAGCATAACGCTGAGCCAGGGCCAGTTAAAACCACAACGCCCACACTTTATATGTACCTTATTCCTTTTTTTTCTTTCCATAATTTTTCTTTTTTGACTATTATTAGTATTCATTTGTGTGTTTCGTAAGTAATAAATGTTATGGCTTCCTACATAGGTACATATTAAACTATAAAATACAAAATTATTTATTATGAGTAGTAATATTTAGGTTTGCCAGGAAGGTCCAAGAGTCTGCCGTACACGCGATGTCATTATTCGTACCTCATAATAATTAACAAGTCGTGTGCAACCCAAATATTTAATTACGGTTTGAATATAGTTCAAGGTTTCACCTTCGCCTAATATTCTTAATTTTTGTTACGCGTAATCTTTGATATCGTGCCATTACCTTCGTGACATTATAAGCTGGGTGTACACGTGAGACCTCGATAAAGGGGTTCTAATTGTAACCGATGTGTATCAACCCTTACTTATAACGGGCAGTATAACTTGCGTGAAATGTAAGCGACCTTGGGCAAATTCAGCCCCTCCCGACTATGTATTCAAATCCAAATAGTCGCTCACTACCCACCGTCTCATTCGCATTCCAAGCAATTATGATTTGAGACTTTGTTCCGTTACCATAAAGTTTATATCCGCGCGTGATGCTTGCGTCTTGAAGTCTTTCTGTGATCGAACATGTCGGCTTTGTTTTGTTAGTGCGGTTCTATCAGCTGTTGTGGGCCTAGTAGCTTATGTGGTGTCTTATTACTAAGACGTTTCTTTTATAGTTAAAAAGCTTAGTGAAAGTGAATGTGGCCAGTGTCTTCGAATCTTAAATCGGGATATTAATAGTCAACATAATTCACAGCCTAAATAAACCTTCAATAAACGGTCTATAATTATCAAATACCAAAGTAAATTTCACTAACAGTCACTGAAACTTAACTTACATATTTAAAAATAAATTTAAACAAATGAACGTAAATAATATCCAAACATTCATCAGTCATAAGAGCTGCTCAATGGAAGTCAATTTTATTTATCCAACTTTAAGTGGCTGTTATATTTGAGTGGATTTTTGAGTATTCGGACAAGATATCCAAAATCGCATGTTTCACGTAGCAGCTTATGTGCACTGTATGCAAATTTGTTAATTTGCATTGGACCAACGTCATCTCCGTTTTATGTAAAACCTAATATCACTTATAAAACCTAGTTACTTTTAGAATGAGTAACTTCATATAAATAAGTACTAAACTACATTCTTATTACACCGTAGCACACACACTGCAAATATCTTAAATTCTTTAATAAATAGAGGACATTAAAATACAATTATATCAACACAAATATAAATTCAAAATTAAGGTTCCATTTGCGACTGGATACAGTTAATTCATTAAAAATATATTAATTTCGTTATAAAGGGTGTTTAGGGGCGTATGAATAAATAGCATTTAAAATTGTAGGCATACATAAAATAGCATGGTAGTATTAATACAAATTCACATTTTACCCAAATTATATTAAATATAATATTTATAATCTCTGGCATTGAACAATGTTACCCGTAGCACAACGATCACGTACTATAGATAAATAAATTAATACAAAATATACAAAAATATTTTGGAAATTAAGCAATTCTAAAATTAAATAAATTCGTATCTATCATAAATAATTTATTTTGGGAATGCTTACCGTTCTATGATAGTTGAATTGTTTCTCTCTTGCTAACTATTATTATCTTAAAGTATAAAAACAGAATTATTTCCGAACCAATTCGACTAAGGGTCCTTCAAGAAAAGAGCGTGCCAATTCTTAATAGGTTGGTAATGCACTTGTGAGCCTTCTAGCAATGTGAGTCCATGGGCGGCGGTATTTTTAAAATCAGGTGAGCCTAATGCCCCTTCGGCCCCCTGTTATATAAAAAAAGGGTGATAAAGAAATTCTGTAACAAATTTCACGATTAAAACTTTAAAACTACAAATCATAATTCAACGCACACTATGTCACATCCTTTTTTATATAAAATAGTGCATTCATGAGAGATATAATAATAATGTCGTTACTTGAACTTGAAAAGTATATTGAACGCAAGTAATATTTAAAAAGTTTATACCAAAATGTTTTATTAAGGAAATAAATATTTCGATTAAAAATAACATAGAGTCGCCCTATAATTGTTATTTATGATACACTAAAAATAATGTAAAATTATGCGTTTTTATCCTTAAAAAAACATTTGTTTAAATAAAACTTCTTTAATACATGCCAGTTAAAGAGGATTATTTAAATGTGAACAAGATACTATGAATTGTTAACATTTCAAAATAACAGTGATTCTTCCACTTAGCATGTCACACTGCAAACAAAAACTAACTAATATTCATAACCATAATTAATTGATTGAATTTCATAGTAGTAAACACCACACAAGATTCGAAATAAATAAATAAGGTTTAATTTTAATATAACTTCACGGAATTGAACAATGTAAATAATCTTTTAACGAATTTTAATAAAACCGCTTAGACTAGGTTAAATTTCCATCAAAATTTGTTACACATATGCAGACATTGTCATCACCCTATCGTCCTTATTTATATATTCCGTAACACAGATACTACTGATAGCTAATTCCAAATTCATACATTCAATAGTGAGAGGGTTATTTAACTAGTAAATCCCCGTTACGAAAGTGTGGCGTCCAAGCAGATACCGGTGGTTAGCTATATCGATGCCTGACAGCGAAGACGACTCTGCCTTCACCGTCATATCCTTGCCGGTCTACAATCCTGACCCACCCGTAAGTTTCATACATTTATACCCTAATATAGATCTGAGTACAGCCCTTCCATAATGCTTCCATAGGATTACATCTGATCGCAACTCACGTAATGAATTAGCCGATTAGTTGACGACTGATTAAAATAAATATGGGGCAGTGAAGAGCTTTTTAGCTTGTGGTGAAAATATTAATTAATTAAAAACGCTCAGTATGGTTGTAAAAGTCTGATTGGGTGAAATTAAGACATACTGATAGACTTTTGGTCTATTTTTCTTTAAAACATTGCCTGTCTTTCCAGTACATGTTGTAATAATAACACGGCTCTAAGTACCTATTACTTACTAGATATTTCAATTAATACAAAAAAAATTAAAATAATTAAACTATTTTTGCCTATAACTGTATGGACCCTACGGGTAAAACTCAACTATACTAACATTTAAACGATAAACAAAACAATTAATAAAACAAATACATCAAACATTTACTTTATACATTCTTTCCACTACGTACCATTCAACACATAATTTAACTTAATTCCAATGTTAGCATACAATAAAAATACATAGACAAAGTTTAAATATTAAGCAATCGTAGAAAACACCGCAGTCTACGTCTATGCAGCAATTTCTGACGTGACCTCGAGCGCGACATCATCGCTTTACTACCATTTCTATGAACGAAATAAAAACCACATCGAAAGACCTCTGAAATCCATCCAAACTATATCATAATACGTGTTAGGGTCTGTAGCCACGGTTCATTCGCGCTGGTTGTACGCGTAACGATAAGAAGTGTCCTTGAGCTACGGTCAGTACCTTCGGCCAAGGACTCTTGTTAGAGTCCGTTTTGTTTACCAGCCAGTGGTCGCTCGCCCCTCGTACCTTACACTAGTGCAAAATATCACGAATAAGGATTCGATATTACGCGAAAAGTGCAGAGAATTTGAGAATAACTGACAATCTTACGGTGAGTTTTTCGCCTCGTATTTACTTTGTATTGACACTTTTATTGTATATACACAATATTGTACTTATGTACTTATATGTACTTTTAGTAGACAACATCACCTTTCAAAGATCTGAAGGGTGTGTGTATGTTCAGTATCCAACACAGTAACAGTCTAACACTGTATCTAGATTTTTTTATCACGGATCTATTTGTTATAATCAAATTTTGCTACTTATTTATTTGAATATTAAAATCACATAATAATCTTAAATAACCTTATTTAAAAAATTATGAAACACCTCCAATATTGA